>OY744475.1:28591088-28868588 GCA_963556175.1 Tipula confusa
TAGTTTTCTGATACTCCTTTTGTTACTATCTATGAGATCTGAAATTTTTTTTGGATAGGTGGCCAGTATGTTGGTTTACCTCCAGAGTAAATTACGCATTTTGTTGATTGACCTGCGATAGGTAGCTCCTTTCCTTTGTGGATTGTTAGTCTTGATCCCCAAAACATATTTTTGGCGTTTAAATCGCCCTAATGATTTAAACAACGAGATATATTCCTCTTTATTTAGATTATGCCGCGAAGAGCAATAAAGAGGGCTATATCCACATACATTACCAAAATTCAACTTCAGTTGTTTCATAGTCATTCTTGAGTTGTGTTCTCTTAAATTTTTCTCATTTGCAATTTTTATTTTATTTTATTTCTTTTAGATTTTCCGTTATATTGTCCGTAATATTGATTTTATCAAAGGAATTTTAAAGAATATAAGTTAGAATTACGTTAGAAAACTATTATACTCTTCAAAAAACTAAGATTCATATATTTATGATCATACATACATATAATTAAATCATAAACATTATTACAACTATTATTTATATTTTTAAAATGTGAACGCAGGACTGTCAATTCTTTAATGGATGTGTAGGCAAAACTTTTTCCAGAAATTTTGTCCTTCGCGCCACAATGATTAAATGACTCAAGGACTCTGCCCATGCACTGGTTTATAGTTTCACCACCTCTATCAAATTTTGTAAATTCCATGCGCTTGATTTTATTTTCATACTAGCACCTAAGATGCTTTCTTTCGGATCTCTTATTTTATGTCCTTTTACTGAACCTTTTTATTCTAATGTTTATTTAGTTAATTTAAGTTAACTTTATTTAGTTCCAAATTTTAATATTATTATTATAACACTAATTGACTTCTTAAAAACTATGCTTAAAACTAAAAGTTTATTAATTTTTTTTATTACTATTTACAATTCTTAATCTTAATTCTACAATTTTCGAAACAAATTGTGCTTGATTTAGAATGGAATGACAGAGTGTTGCCTAGTGAGGATACTAATGTGTTTTTGAACTGGGATGTGAATGTGTAGTTTTTAGATGTGAGGTTAGTGATAAATTAGGATATAATAGGAATAGTTATCAATTCATAGAGTTCATGGATAGGAGTGGATTTGTGTAATGCATAAATGTACATATACTTATTTTGTACTACTTGCATTTTGTCAATGTAGGCTTCGGCTGCGTTACCGTAAGCTATGGTATGAAAGGAGCGCCTATGCAGGAATAATTGAATTATTTTGAGTATTAAGATTGAACATGTGAAGAGTGCAGAGTCCATCGTGTCAGACTGAAGTGCAGAAAACAAGTTCAATGAATTTCTGGTGGCCGAGCTTTCTACATTTGAAAGTATTCTAGTGAGAATGAAGAGTTTGAATGAAGAGTTTCGTTCAAGGGTTTATCCTACAACTGGAAAGATCTTTAGCTGGACATATCGAAATATGTTTATTAGGTTTATAAATTAGGATAATTTAAGCATTTTTCTATACTAAAGAAAAGCAAGAGGGGTGGAAGCATGCATTTAATATTACTAATCTATCCATGATCCCTTTTTTTCGGGAAATTTTTGATTTTTATTTGGACGAATATTTTTAAAAATTTGTCTCAGTTTTGGTGGATGAATAACTTCGCTAGAAGTGAGTTTAATTAAAGTAGATTTTATTTCTTTGATTGCATTTTGAACTTGTGACTCGATTTTTGGATTTGTCGGATGAGGAGCGATTTAATGAGCAAGATGAAATTTTGTCGCTTGAAGGTTGGCTTTATCCGAATTTGATTACGTTACTTGATAATTTAGTTTCAGTACTGTACAACGAACTTCTAGACCGAGGTGTGATAAAGTTTTATATCGCTTAAGTTTTTTATCCTATGCAATGTTAGGGATTTCTAATATTTTACTCTTCAATTCGACTATAAAAAGGGTATTTACTCGTAAAATTATTTGTGGTAGGGATTAATTATGAAGATAAATTAATTGCTACTTAGCTATAGTTTGTCTATGATAGTGTCTATAGGTTCCGAGTTGGAAAGTGAGTGGGTTTCAGGGCAAGTTCATATCGATGTAACCACGGAATGATTTCCATACGATTTTTAACAGGATTAGTTATTGTTTACGGTTATGATATTATTGAAAACAGTTCCAAAGCTGTTGACCCTAGTGCAATTCCAAATTACCATGCTTTGCATTAGTTTCCATTTTTGACTCCTCCATTATAGAATTTAATTAGAAGTTCTAGACCTTTAGAAAAACGTTACTTTATGTAGCTATTAGTATAAATACTGCTCCACTGTTTGATAGATATTATTAGTAGTTTGGTGGTTGAGAGTTCTATGATGTCTGTGAATATTATAACTGGATAGAGTGAAGTTCTAAACTAGTCCGAGCCATGTTTCCGCAAGCATAATAACTCTTGGTTAATAAGCGTCTGGGATTCCTCTACTTGTGCCTTAAGTTCGACACAAATGTTTCCTTTTGTTGTGTTGACTTTTCTGAAGATTTTAGTTTTGCTGCTTAAAATTTTCAAAAGTTCAGAGAATTTAACATTACATAAACTTTTTTTTAACGAGCTGGAGCTGGTACATAAGTTGGTTTAGGTGTGACATGACTATTGTCTTTCTCGTAGAATTCCAGCCACATAGTACGGTTGCAGTTTGATGCTGTTTGTCCGTATTGCTGGCCGTTGAAGCATTGAGTATTCTCCTTTACTGCTGATGAGAATGGTTGCAATGAAACTACACAGTTACGTAGCAGTCCACAATTCGCTTGGAGCTCCTTAACATTTATCGTACCTTATATTTGTGGTTTTGCGGGTTGCCACTTTTTTCACAGCAACATCCTCGTTATTGATTGCCAATTTAAATGAGTCTGGTGCGATTAAGGATTTTAACCGTGAAATTGCTGGCTCCAATGAAGTTCGCACATTTGGAAAGCAGGAAACCCATATCCTCGATCTTCCAATCCACAATAAAAGTATGGGTGCTTACCTTTTCAATAGGCGCTACAACTCGAGTGTTGTTAAGAGGCTCGAAACTACTAACGTTTAAAACTTTATTGTTAAGCAGTTAACTTAACAATAATGCCTGATTTATGCCTTCACGGTTAGACACGGAACTATACCTAAAACGCAAATTTATACTTCTTACAACATTTGATAATGTGGGTATTATGTTGCTCTTTAGTAGCAATTTATGTACCTGCTGACTTCAAAATCAAGCAAGAGATTTCTATTGTTACGGTGCTAAACCCGCCATCTTTTTGTTCAATCCCCAACTTTTATAATTTTCAATATTTGGTATTCTTTTATGATTGAAAAATTTTTTTAGTGATTTGAAAAATGTTCACTTTTTTTATTATAAATAAAAGCTTTTATTATAAATGTAAAGCTTCTTATAACACTCTAAATGCTTATCTATTATTTGTGGGGTTCTGGAACATTAACTAAAAATTTCGCTTGTTATTTCATCTACATAGGTTTTTTTTAGAGTAAGCTTTGGTGAAAAACAGGACCTTCCCTGGTGTCGTAAACATCACCCCGCTTTTCTGCGAATTTATTGTTTTGCCTATATCAAAATGTATAAATAGGTTGTAAATATACTTAATACTTGGAACTATTTTATCTAAAGTGTTTTGACCTGTATATTCTCAAGTAAAAGGGCAATAATAATTGTTCACAATTTGTAAAAATTCTTTTGGTTCTCAAATTTTTTTATTATTTTTCCATAAGATAGGTGTAGCTTATTTATTTTATTCTGCAATCATCCTGCACTCTCTGAGTGGATAGATCAATATTCATTTCAATTTGAATTAACATCTAGATGTAGTATTAATCGACCATTTGAACCTTCTCGGTCGCCAAATACGTACGTGAGGGCAATTTTTTCTAATATAAAGCGGTCGCATCAAACGTAAAAATTTGTTAAAAAATCTCTTGGCTAACAAACTCTTGGATAATTTCTAGGATTACGTAACTTGTTGATGAATATACACATACATATTTTATAAAGCTTACATTTATTTACTATGTTTCGAATTTGTGCAGGTAAATTATAAATTTGAATAGTACTGTCTATCATTGTTACCATTTTGCTTTTAATTGCTAAACAACTATTATTATTTTTTTCTATAAATTTAAACTACAAACATTTGTATGCATGTCTCGAGGATTATATTGTATATATATAAGCGTTACCAGAACCCACGCAAACATCACTCTTGAAAAAATACCAACTCAATTTCGTTATGTTATAAAATTTTGTTTCTTGTATAATTTTTTTTCCTATAAACTATAATTATAGTTGCTTCTTAATTAGTTATGTAGTTACAATTTAATATATTACTATAATGAATGAAACTGTTTATATTTTTAAAGGATATTTATTTTTTTATTTAATGAAAGGGAAGGGAGTAAGTAGTTTAGTTAAATTTGCAAGTAGAATTTTTTTGGTTATTATTATTTTACTGTTGTTATTGTGACAAGGAAAGCATTGCGATATTTAAAAAAAAAAAATTCAATTTATCATCTTACTTCACACACTCGAAAAAAGGTCATATTTGCAGGACTTTCATCTACAAAATATGGAATAGTTTTTTCAATGAAAGTAAATGAAAATTGTGTTTGTTTTTTTTTCGAAATACTTGCAATGATTTCTATTATATTTTTTTTTTGTATTAAACGAGATATAGTTAGTTATTTCAAATTAGAAAAAAATAAAAAAAAAAATACCAAAATGAGGAGAAAAATATAAGAAAATTCGTTTCCAGATATGGCCGTGTTCAAAGTGTCAAGATACTGTCTACATCAGGAACAAATCAATCATCAGCAATTAGAGCATCACAACCGAATAGTAATTGTTTTACGCTCTTGTCAAATACAATACCAACGCCGACGTCGTCATGTGGAGGACAAAATAAAGAACAAACAAATAATGATGGGCAATATCATAATAGTTCGAATGCTAGTACTAGTGATGATTTTCATAATTTCAATAATCATCATCAACAGCAGCAAATTAATGGTGGTGGAAAATATAATGAAATGTTATTGGGCGGTGGACAAACTATTATACATCATAATAATATTAGTAGTAATAATAATATTGTTAGTACTAATAATTCAGGAAATTGTCCATCAATTGTTTCTAATAATACAGCGAATAATGCCATCGCATTATCCCCAAACGATGGAAATTCGATTGGATCATCGTCGAATAGCATCAACGTTAATTCACATTATCATGTATGCGCTACTGTATCGTTTATGGATATTAAATCGGCATCAAAGGCACATAATGCGGAACATAAATTTGATGATAGAATATTAACAACCGAATATTATGAACCATCTACAACAACACTTATCGGACGAAGAAATAGTAGTAATAATGCTATAATGTCACTGCTGCCGTCGTCTTTATCGTGTGGCGGTAATGGAAACAATAATGGCGGAATAAATATTAATAATAATAATAGTAATAGTCAAATAAATTCAACGTCTTCAAACGCTAGCAATAGTATAAATATTAATATTACCAACGGTAATAATAATAATACAATGCTACCATCAATCAGTATTTGTCAAAATCAACAGTATTCAACTAGTAATTGTATTACAAGATTTCCTCCTAATTATGGGTAAGAATTTCATTCAAATCTTCATTTTTTTTTTTTTTATAAAAAAAAAGATAAGAAAAACCATTTAAAAATCTGAAGTTATATCCCTGAATTTTCCTAGTTTTATTTATTTATATTTTTATGATATTTATATATTCTTCTATCGTATATACTTGGTTTGAAAAAAATCATGATGACACTCGTTAAAACTGTTTTTATTATTTTACATAATGTACTTGTACATAATATGTATGTACCTTATTTTCCTATATACCAAAAAAATTTGTACATACATGAATGAATATATCAAAAATAATAAATATATTGTTTAGAATGATCGTAATAATATTATATCGGTCTTAATATATAAATATATATATATATATATATATATATATATATATATATATATATATATATATATATATATATATATATATATATATATATATAATGTATCTATAAAATTGTTAATGAGTTTTCTCTCAAAAGATCTTTCATATACAGTAGGTTAATATATATATATATATATATATATATATATATATATATATATATATATCGTTTTTCTTTTATTTTCCCTCGTTAACTTCCTCCTTATATAATTTTTTTTCTAAATAGATGGCTCTAATTTAAAGCATATTGCTAATAATATATTGTAACTAATTTTTCTTCTAATATTAATTTATATTTATTTAGTTTTATGCTTGATTATGTTGAATATTATGTATTTTGCTAAACTATTAATTGTTTTTAAACAAAATTTATTTAATTATATGTAATATATTTATATAATTTCTAGAATGAATTTAATAATACAATTATTTAACACAAATAACCGAACCGATTAGATTCGCACATGGGCTTCATCGAATAGCTGGAAACTTGGAAAAATATTTTAAACAATTCGTTAGTCAATTTGAAGTCCGGAAAATCTTACGTGTCTTCTAGTTAAAATATATTTTAAAATTCTTAAATATTTATACATACATACTTCCAAAGTTAAAATGTATTCCATATCTAATCTGATTTTGATCGTGTATTCTAGTTTTTCGTTTGTTACATTATTGACCTTTGGCTTAAAAAGTTGGCAATGTGTTTCGCAGAAACATAATACAAAAGAAATATCCTTTCGACATGGCAACACTGCATTATGTGTGATCTTGACTTTTCATAAAAAATTTAGACCTCAATATAGTTTTCGTAAAATTATTGTCTTTTATGTTCGGAGGTAGAATGGAAATAATTTTGGTTTTTCGACATAAAATGATCGAATATATTTTTAACTGGTAGAAAGGGGAAGTAAAATATGTAAAAATTTGAACATTTTAACTCTCGTATTCGACACTAGATGTCTTCTAAATTATATAACATTTTGACATTTTCGTTAAAGTGATCGGCTTATTCAAATTTCGTGTGTGACAAATGAGTAAACACAATTTAAAAATGTATATTAATTATTTTAGTTAAAATTAAATTCCAAATTATTTTTGAAATTCTTTTTTTTTTTTTTTGTAAGCTATATCGATCTCTCATTTTTTGTTGTTGTTGATAAATTTTGAAATAAGTTCATTTTTTTGGTTATGTTTGTTTTGTTTATTTTGTTTTCTTTTGTTTTTTGTTATTGGCAGATCATCGGACGATCATTCACCATCTGGATTCGATAGAAATAATTTCTACGAGCGTAATACCGCAAGATCTAGTGTTAGTGGTGATCAAGAACAATATATTAGGCGACCAAATAATTACCATCACTCGGGTGATGTAAGAGGGCGAACGAGAGATCGATTATATCGAAATGGTCCATATTCAGCAACAATTGTAGATAGGTGAGATTTACTATTGTTTTATGATTTTTGAAAAAATTAATGTTAAATGTGTTTAATCAAAATTAAATGTTTTTGTGTTTACTAACAACAAACAACGTTCCAAATATAATTTTTATTTTTTAATATTATTTCGGTATTTTTAGTAAAGTAGATAATTTTTAAATATTTAAAAAATGTGCAATGTTTGATTTTGTTATTATTTTTCTATTGGTTTCAGAACAAATCAAGTAGGAGGACATCATAGAGTAACGCCGTCGAGTACTTGGTATGACAGTGGTACATCATCAACAACAACATCATCACGTAATGTGTATGGTAATGTTGCAAGTGCCGTTGTAACACCCGATTCGGGATATGATGTTGGTTTAGAGAGACGAAATTCAAATAATGACGATATATTAACGATAAAAAAGTCTAGTAATAAAAAAATTAATAAAAAAATCTTATTACGATCTGGTAGCGAATCGCCACCATCGTGCGGTGGTGAAAGTGGTGATTCATCGCGATCACATTCACGAAGTCCAAGTAGCTGTAGTTCAACAAATAGTACAACATCAAACGAAAGTGGTAGTCCAAATAGTGGTACAGATCCGCCATCGCGTTCACGTAATATACAATCTGCTGTATCAGCACCAACACCAAATACATCAAATCCAAATCCGGTTGTGCATTCCGAAGATAATCGCCCATTAGCTATATGTGTTAGAAATTTACCAGCCCGCTCATCAGATACGTCACTAAAGGATGGTTTATTTCATGAATATAAAAAACACGGAAAAGTGACATGGGTTAAAGTAGTTGGTCAGAGTACCGATCGTTATGCACTTGTATGTTTTAAAAAACCGGACGACGTAGAAAAAGCATTAGAAGTATCACGCGATAAATTATTTTTTGGATGTAAAATAGAAGTCGAACCATATCAAGGTTATGACGTAGATGATAATGAATTTCGTCCTTATGAAGCAGAACTTGACGAATATCATCCAAAATCAACGCGTACATTATTTATTGGTAATTTAGAGAAAGATATCACGGCAAACGATCTGCGAAAACATTTTGAATGCTTTGGCGAAATAATCGAGATAGATATTAAAAAGCAGGGTGTTACAGCATATGCATTTTGTCAGTATTCCGATATAATATCGGTTGTTAAAGCAATGAGAAAAATGGATGGAGAGCATCTAGGCAATAATCGCATAAAATTAGGCTTTGGCAAATCTATGCCAACAAATTGTGTCTGGATCGATGGCATTTCCGATTCGGTTAGCGACAACTATTTAACTACACAATTTAATCGTTTTGGCCCTGTATCACAGGTGGCTATCGATCGTGATCGAAAATTAGCGTTAGTATTTTTTGAACAAATACAATACGCACAAACGGCTGTTAAAGAAATGAGAGGGATAACACTTCGCGGAAGAAAGTTGCAAGTTGATTTTGCGTCACGCGAATGTCAGGAGGCGTTTTATGAAAAATTAGATAAACCATTAGAACGTGATCGATCGCTCGGATTCGAAACAGTGCGCGAGGTATCAACTCGTGGATTTGAAACAACTGTTTCGGTGCCTGGGGCACGATATAGTCGATATGATACACCAACAAGATCGCGTACATCGTCTTTTAGTCGGCATAGTAATATAAGTTCTAGTGGAGCCGCCTCGCCTAGTAACTCGGGTGGAAATACACCACGAGGACCATCCAGGACTTCGCGTGTTGTACGATATCCTCCCGAATATTATGACAATGTGGGAATTGAATTTTCCGCAACCGATGGCCGACGATTAAAAAATTATGACGAATATAGTCAAGGTTCCGGTGCATCACATGATGAAATTTATGATAATGAATCGGCCACCGCAACAATATCGAACACAATCTATCATAAGGAACGATTGGTGGACTCACCACCACCACCAACGGTTCTATTAGGCCAAATACCAATTACTATAAATGCAGCAGCATCATCGAATCGTTTAAGTATAGTTGAACCGGCTGAAATTTTAAATGCCACACCGACAACTCCAACAACAATATTACCAGTTGGTGCAATAGCTACATCTTTAGTACCGATACGACGGAGAACTGATAAAAGTCCAGGTGGGAATATTTTGAGTGACGATAAAATCAAAACTAAAGTTTTATCTAATCAACATAATTTCCCATTTCAATCTCCAGGTGATATTCGACATTTGCAAAAGGAACGTTCGCATTTGTTAGAACAATTGGAGGAATGTCCATCATCAAGTAGCGATGAACAGTTATTTAGTCCTAAGAAAAGAATTAAATTTGATAATATGAATCAAACAATAACAGCACCATCGTCGTTGCTACAAAGTAGTCGTGGTGCTGCTGTCGGTGGTGATTGTAATAATGTTAGTAATAGTGTTAGTAGTGGAATACAACAATCTAATAATAGTGGAAATGTAATAGACACAATAAATGTACAAAATAATAGTGTGGTTAATCATTTAAATATAAGTAATAGTAATAATAACAGTGACTCAATCTGTGATTCTTCTTCTTCATCTAATCTATTATTGTTAACTCAATTAAGCATTGATCATATTCATCGTAAAAGTGTTGAAATAAGACGATTGTCCGAATGTAGTAGTGGTCAAAAATTTTTAAGTAGTAATACAAACAATAATACAATTAATAGTAGTAGTAATATTAATAGTACTAATAATAATAATAATAATAATAATAATAGTCGTAGGCCGTCCACAGATAATATACTATTATCACGTCGATGCGATGATCATAGCTTATTGAATATCTATCCAACATCACATCATAATGTGTGTAAAAGGCGAAAAACATCTGGAGCATCAGAAACGGAATATCATCATACATCACGGGGTCGTGGTCACCAATTACACTCACACCATTCGCATGAAGCATCTGGAGGTGAAAGTGCCGATGGCTCTCGGCCTGGTACACCACTATGTGATGAACGGCCAGAAAATACTACACTTATAATACCAACAGAACCAAGACGAATACCAACGGCTCGTGATCGATTATCATGTAGTGAACCCTTAAGTTTGCCATTGCCAAAATTTGCAATACAAATGTTTCAAAATCGCTTATTTACTGGTCCAATATTATCGAGTAGTATTAGCACATCATCATTACTGACATCAGTGCCGCCGGCTAGTATGGGTGTGGCTGGTGGAGGAGGCAGTGGAATTGGTGGTTCAACGTCAACACACCATACCTCAACATCGTCTTCAACGTCATCCTCATCAACGTTACTACATAATAATCAAACTAGTCTAAACAGTCTTACGTTATCGAGCCCCCCACCTCATCATCATCATCATCCGCACCATCACCACCACCACCACCATCATCATTTAAGTAATAATAATAGTAGTAGTAATAATAATCAATCGAGTCCCAAAGTTTTACCACCTCTACTGAATACGACACAACATAACAGTAGTAGCGGCAGTGTGGTTGGTGGTGTAAGTGGCTGTCTTGGTAGTGGGATTGAACAACCACCAGCCAGTCCGTCACGT
The DNA here is from genome assembly GCA_963556175.1 of Tipula confusa. Lineage (NCBI taxonomy): Eukaryota > Metazoa > Arthropoda > Insecta > Diptera > Tipulidae > Tipula > Tipula confusa. The sequence goes on from OY744475.1 coordinate 28,602,058, forward strand.
GCGCCTTCATTAAGTTCAAATTCAAGTGATTCAGAAATCGCACCAACTGGCAGCCCATCACTAGAGGAACGTATTAAAACTCTAGATGAAATGTTTGAACGATGGTCTGGAAATAATTCCAATCGTGGTAGCAGCCTAGCAAATGTAAATAGTTTAGTGCAAGGATCATCTTCATCATTATCGTCATCGTCGCATCCAGAAGCGAATTCTTCGTCGTCGTCTCTCTATTTGAGACATAAATTTTTCGATTTGGATACAGAGCAGCCGAGTGATATTTTAAAATCAGTGCTAGCCAAGAAATCGATATTCGATGATGATTTAAAGCGGCTCGAAAATATTGGTGATAAATACGAAGCACGTGAGTCTACGAGTTTTTCACGATCGACAACAAATTTCACCTCATCAATTACGACGGGTGGAGGCAGTGTAAACATTGGAGTAATATCGAATCTAATTAGCACACCAACACCAATAATTCCAATTCCAATAGCGCTGAGTTCAAAATTACCGATTACTACAACAACACCGTCGTCAGTTAATCAATTACATTTGCAACAGCGATTGGTTGGTGGACATCATACAACGACATCGTCGCCAATGAATAGTCCTCAGCCAATATCGCCATACAATTCACCGTCTCCGTCACCAAATGTCGTTAATAGTACAATAAAAAATTGTGTAGTTATACCAAAAGGATTACAATATCCGTTTCCAAGTCATCCACCAAATAATAACAATAGTACGATTAGTAGTAGTACATCAATAACAGCAACCACTACATCGTCAACCGTAACAACATCGAATGTCGTCTCATCGCCGAAACCGTTAAATCGAACGATGACAATCACTAAAAGCGTAAGCTTAACGGATAAATCATCTTCATTAATGCATATAAGCAGTAATGCACGTATTCTAAATAAAAGTGTTTCAGTGCCTGGTAGTACAAATACAGGTACTATAAAATTACCAAATGTGACCACCTCATCCTCGTCGTCGTCGTCTTTAAAAGATGATAACAGTGAAAATGAAAATAGTTGTAGTAATAAATCAAGACGAACGTCCGTCGATTTATCATCGGTGACCACATCAACAGCGGGTAAAACAATACCAACTACCGTTACAATTACAACTCAAACGACGAGCACCAGCAGCAATAGTAGTAGCTCTTCATTGTCATCTTCTTCAAGTGTGAAACAATCAATAAGTATTCCAATAAATAATACAAGTAGTAATCGAAAAGATGATAAACAACAACCAAGTAATAACAGTAGTAGTAGTAGTAATAAATCAAGAGAATGTCTTGATCGAAGAAAAACGTTCGATGATGACCCTTTGCCGAACCCAGAAAATATTCACGAAATCGAAGTCGCTAGAGTTGAAAAAGAGAGACACAAAAAGAATAAAGATGAGGTACATCAATTGCAGCAAACACAACGAAGTAATAGTAGTAGTAATTGTAGTACTAAAGAAAAGGATGTAATCGTGAAGGATAAAGAAATAAAAGAAGAGCATCCTGACAAGGAAAAGGAAAAAGATGTTATAAAATCCGAAATTGATGAAAAAACGAAAGAAAATTATTATGTAAACGAAGAGTTCACTCAATTGAAACGACGTGAACGTAACAGTAGTTCGGGTGGAAGTACTTCGGGTAGTGGAGTAATTGGTGCAAAACGACGTATTAGTGATTCAAACGAAGGTGATGAACTAAAACGAATTAGAATGAATAATGAACATCGAAAAGTTGTTGATCGGCGAGATTCTCGTGATCAGCAAAAATCTTTACACAAACAACATAAATCATCATCTTCGTCCTCATCTAGCTCGTTACACAAACAATCGAACAGTTTGTTAAGCAAATCAAAAGATATTGAGCATGCAAATTTAATAAACAATCAGCAATCGAATCAACTTTTATCGACATTCGATTTAATACGAAAAGAGGTTGTCGATGATAAACAACAAAAACATAATGCACAGTCACAACCATCTATAAAAACATTGATCGAGGATCCAAATAAATCGATACATAAACAGAAAAAGAAAGAAATCGATTTTGACCATCATCGCAATGAGTTTGAGTGTTCTAATTTTTTAGAAAATATGGATGCTAGATCGAGTGAAGATGATCAGGCACTACTTGCCCAGCATCAGCTTAATAAAGAAAAACGAAAAGAGCTTAAAAAGAAACAACGAGAAATAGAACAGCGCGATGATAGCAACATCATGGGCTCATCGCCATTGCGTGAACAATCAAGTGAACGACGACGCAGTGATGCTAGTTGTATTACTAAAAATATGGAAAATCGTAAGTCTTCATCTTCGTCATCTGGTTCATCGTCTCATCGTAATAACAACAATGATGATAATCACAATAAGAGTGGATCTGACCGTAAAAGTGGATCATCGCATAGAAGTCAAGAGCGATTACTACAACAACAACAACAACATCAGCAACAGAAAATACATAGATTGCTCAATAGTTCAGATGATTCTGATTCAGATAGTTTAGCAAAACATAATCGCCAACATTCCATATTTGATATACCAGATGAAGGTCCTACCTATATCTCAATGTACGATAAAGTGAAAGCCCGCTCTTGTAAAAATATGCAAAAACAAGAGGAAGAGAAGAAAATCAAGGCGAAGTTCAACCAGCTAAAACAAAGTCGGGCGAAGCGTGAAGAGAAGAAACGTTCGACCAGTTGGGATGAAGATAGTGATAGTGATTTTGATCAAGAACGTCGCATTCGACGGCACAATCATAAATCAAATAAATCATCGTTCATTGCAAGTAGTTCGGATGATGATAATAGAGGGCGCCAGATCGATTTTAATTCGTCTGATTCTGATGCTGATCGATTATCTCGACTACAGTATAAACACGACCACGATTGTGGTGATACATCCGATAGTTCAATGATCCAACATTTAAAACCTCGACGTAAAATAACGTCACGCAAAAGTAGTCGTTCACAAGGTCGTATACATTTTGATACCTCGGACGATGAATACCATAGCTGTAATCAAAATCAGCCAAATCACATTAAATCCGAGTCTGAAGAATCTAAGGAAGTGCCCGTTGCCATAATACAATCAGAATCTCAGTCCTCTAATAAACAACTAAACGATATTAGCATTAAAATTGAGAATGATATAGTTTCTGAAAGCGATGTTGATATGGTAAAACTGAAATCAATTAAATTGGAACCGGGACTTAAGTCTACTAATTCGACCGATGATGAAATTAAAATTGCGAAAAATGTCAATCCACTCGCATCAATAAAACAAGAATCGAAAGAAATTTTATCGGATATTGGCGTAGGTGTTGGCGATAATAACAACTTGATCGGAAAAGATCCGTTTGACCAATTATTTAGTCCAGAGACGCGACGTAAACACAAGAAAAAACAAAAACGCCAAAAAAGTTTACCACCTACAGTCGAAATTAAAATCGAAAAAGAGGACGATACATCAGATCTTAAAGTGGAATCACAATCATCACCGCGTAGTGGTAACAATGTTGATTTTAGTAAGTCTGAGCAACAGTCGCCCATAGTTGTCGAGAAAAAGAAACACAGCAGTAAAAAAGAGAAGCGACGAGACAAAGAATACGATAGCAGTGGAAAAGAACGAAGTAAAGACGAGCGTAAAATTAAAAAATCGAAAAAGTCTAAATCGTCCGATGGGTACCCCTTTGAACAACATAACGAGGCGGGTGGAAATACAATTTCCATTTCGTCAAGTAATAAAAGAGGTGAGAAAATGGAAGATATATTTGGTCCTATAACCGATGAAGATTCAGATCATTCGATTGAAATTGCCGCCGCTAACGAAGTTGCAAATAAAGTTAATACCCAAGAAAACGCGAAATCCATTGAATCTGTCGAAGAACCAAAAATGATTGTAAACGATTTAAGCAGTAAGAAAGTGGAATTGGTTGAGAATGTCGAAAGCGAATTTAAAGCACCTCCAGTCGAACAATCCAGTATTCCAAGTGAAAAAGAACGTCATAGGGACGAATCAAGAAAACGCAAAGATAAAAAGCGAAAAGAAAGGGAAAAGCTCCGAGCTGCAATGCTACAAACAGAAGATGATAATAGCGTTGATTTAGATGAAGCTGGTCGTGCATTAGAGGCGCAATTAATGGAAGATTGCGATAGTAAATCGTATGATGCAGTTCTTACAGAAAATCAAAAATCATCGGACAATAAATCGTCTAATAATGAAGTAATAACTGATTTATTCCGATATTCTGGTGAAAACGATGAGAATTCTGAAGTATTGAACATTACTGATAGTAAACATGATAACAATTTGCAAGAAAGTCACCGTAGCAAAGAGAAGAAAAAGAAAAAGAAACGATCGAAAGAAGAAAAACACCAAAAACGAGATCATCATCATCATCACCACAGTAGCTCATCGATATCATCATCGACTCCAGTTAAAAAAGAACCAACACTTCCAATAAAAATACCAGATCCAAATGTCGAATCATCAGGTGGTAATTTGAGTAAGCAATCACCAAGTTTACCGTGTTTGATCGATGATAGCCCACCCAGATGTAATTTAAGTTCGGCAATTGAACAAATTGTGACCCCGACCACTCCAACAAAACCTCAAATTGAGAATAAGCGTCCAAAACATGAATCTAATTTCATACCTGGATTTGGTGGTGCTGATGACGATAAAATGCATGAATCCGCTGTCGAGTCACTTTCCAAAGAACTCGAAAATTCAGAAAAATCGACGAAAATTGATATTGAAGATCCCATTCCACAGACGCCATTATTGTCTGCCGCAATCAAAACAGCAAAATCTGAAGATAAAATTGAAGAGAAATCGCGTGTAGTCATTTCACAAGAAGAGACTGAAGACGCAGTTGCCGCGTTATTGGGTGAATCATTTGGCACTTCCAATGCAGAAGATTATAGTGATTGTTATGGAAATGAAACTGAAAATATTGAATCTTCACCACCAAACCCAGTAGAGACAGTCATTCCTGAAGAAGATGCCGAAGAAATGAGAAAGGCGTTAGAAAGTTTGAACGCGGAAGAGTTGGACATTAAGCCAGACACTCCACAATCTGAAAGTGATCTAAGAATTGATACAGACACTGAAGATCAAGAAGAAGAGGCTGTTAATCAATTTAAATTTGAAAATCCACCAAAGACACCAGATGCAGATTTGGCTCAAAATCAAAGAACAATTGAAAAACAACCGATTGCACCGCCACTACGTACACCTCTTAAAGAACCTGAAGTTAAACAGCAGATTATTACGATCACTTCTACAGCTTCAGTTGTAAAATCCGATGCAGCTGTTACAACAAGTGCGCCACAACTTGTTTCTTCAGCACCAATTGTAACAAAATCTGAGCCTTGTACTATAACAACTCAGCAATCGGTAAGTACAACAGTTGCCGTTCAAAAGGTAGTACAGCCGGTTAGGAGCACTAGCATTACAATCACTAAAGCTCCACAACCAAAACCTAGTATGAGCCCTTCACGAATATCAGGAACTAGGCCGCAATTCAATATATCGGTTGGTTCTCAACCACAGACCATACAACAACATATCAGTCGAGCAAATAATCAATTTATTATGCAACCACCTACAATATCCATTCCTGAACAACAGCATATTTTATACAATACACACGGCGTTATGGTATCGCCACGAGCATCTGAGCCTGGACGTGTACATAGTCCACGAACTCAAGTACCTCAACAATCACAATTCCAATGTCCTGACGTTATAAAACGTACAAATTCACCGCAAAGTCCGAATATAATCCGATCGCAAAATCCAAGAATGTCGCCACAACTTAGTCCTGTGATGCCGCAACATTCTGTGGTTGTACATCAGAGGTTATCTTCACCAACTGCTCATCAAACCTTGTTGGCAACCAGTAGTGTAATTTCATCACAATCTCAGCAACAGTCGCAAATAAATTCCGGGCAGCCAAGTATTTTGATTAATCGCGTGACACCAATCTTAACGCCAATTGCCCAGAAAAATGTTGGTAATACTAATATAGTGTTACAGCAGGCATCAAGTCAACCACTAAAAACTGTGAATGTAGTTTTGGCACAAAACAATCAAAAGTTGGCACAACCATCAGTTTCAAACAGTGATGCTATGTTGTCTAAAGTTCCCACATCAATACCTCAACCTACAGTAGTTACATATTCTACCACAATGCGAGTAGTACCAGTTACTACACCTAGTCAACAAGTACAAGTTCAACAACCGCAACAGGTACAACAGCAACCGAAGACAATAATCACTACATTACCATCAAATACGATGATTAATCAGCAAACTAAACTACCAATTAATCCGTCAACAAAAATTATTGACCCTAAAACTATCGTTAATAATACGCAATCTTCACAGCAGCAAGTGGTGACGTCGCAAAATCAGCAAATTATATTTCAACCACAAAAACAGCAGCAATTGTTTCAGCAACAAAAATTATTTCAACAACAACAACAGCAACATAATTTTGGTGCTCAGCAACATGCTGTAATAAAACAACAGCAACAGCAAAAAATTGTTTTAACTGCTAAACCGGTACAGCAACCACCAGCTCAAAGTCAAAATATTATGGTATTGCAACAATCAAAATTGCAAAATATACCATCTTCTGTAAATGTACAACAACCACCGTCGATGGAAAAGGCACAACAACCGCAATCGACAGAAAAAATACCTCAGTCATTGGACAAAATACACCAATCGACGCAACATCAAGCGACCCAGTCAAACGATTTATCCGAACTGCAAAATAATCGTTCACATTCATCGATTATTGTTTGTCAAAATATCAATAAACCACCCATATCACAAATTTCACAATCGGTGCCTGTACCACCGCCCTTATCAATCCCACCGATAAGGTCTCCTAAAACATTAGGACCACAAGCTTTGCAGTCATCCAGTATCGATACTTTGCCATCAATTAAAGCTCAACCACCTCCACCACACAAATCGCAACCACCGCAACCAACAAGTCAACCTCCAGTACAACCACCGCCGCCGCCATCGGAGCCGGAACCAATTTGTGAACTAGAAATAGTAAAACCAATAGTTGAAAATATTGTTAAGAGCGCATTGAAGCCTGAGGAAATTAAACCAGAAATTGTTTGTGAAAAGAATGACAGTTCTAGTGCTGCAACATTAGAAAAGATAGAACCAGAAAAATCAAATGAACTGTCTCAGCAACAAACTACGGTAAAACCACAAGAACCAGAACCTCAACCTCAAGCTTCGCATCCCCCATCTACTAATATGCCAAATTCTCTGTTGACCGAAGAAAATCTAACTAAATTATCAAATTCGCATGACGATAGGAGCGAGCAAGATTCGAAAGAGGACAGTGATTATTGGTCGGCTAAAGAAGTTAATATAGAATCCGTTATCAAAAAGGTGGATGCGTTATGTTCAGGTGAAGATACTTCAGAAGAAGGTTCCGAAATAACCAAAGAGGAATGGAATGAAGAAAGAAATTCAGCTCCGCCCAAACTGCCTGAAGTACCAGCGATAGTTGATCAATCCACCAAAGACGAAAAAGATCCTGCAGCCATGCCAGATACTTCATCAATTCAAGAAGAGAAACATTCCAATCCGCCTGTAGCTGAACAGTTTGTGATGAATTCTCACGAAGAAGATGATTTTGATGAAGGTGTTGGTGATCATAACGATAAAGATTTGGATAAATCTGTTTATCGTAAAGGTGGTCGAACAGCTCGTGGCAAAAAGGATAGCCAACGAACCAATCACAACAATAATAACAAAATTATTATCCAAACAGGTTCATTACAAGAACCCTATATTGTACAAAACTCGCAACAATCATCAACTCCATCAGCAACAGCTGGCGGAGTACAAACAAGACGTGGTGGTAAAGCAACTAGTGCTCGCCGTGGACGTGGTGGTAAACAATCGGGTCGTCATAGTATTTCGAATGCTACACCAGATGAGCGAAAACCTCGCAACACAAACTCAGAATCTGATATTTATGAATTTAATGAGGATTCTGGCGAAGAAGTCCGGCCCCGATTGATACTTACAATCAAAAGTCCAAATGTTATTGTTTCGAGTCAGTCTAATGCAACGCCTCAAGTGACTTTAAATGTATCACAATCACAACCTACTACTCAGGCAAGTGCTATACCAACCACTTTGATTTCAAGTGTTACAGTTCAGAAACCACTAGTGTCAACACATCCACAAATAGTATTTCCGGTACCATCAAATATGCAAGAGAATAAAGAAGAGTTCCCATCTCCGGCGTTGAATACCAGAAAATCTCGTCGACTACAAGAGCGTGATGGTTCACGAAATACTGTAGATGACGTAATTGAAGATGTTGTAAGAAATTTATCGACTTCGCCCAAGGGACCACAAACGGGTAATAGTCCATCATCATCACTAACACCACCGCGACGTTCGACACGCCAAACTGCAACAATTAAACCGCCACCAGTCCTCGTGCCACATGATAAATTGACGGCGGTCAATGTAACTGCTGGTGATATCAAAAAATCTCCAAGGGCGAATAGGATAAAAGGAAAGGATCGAAAAACTTCAGAAACCTCGACAGATAGTAGTGACGAAAAACCACGTATTGAAGAGAAGAGTATGCCTGATTTATCGATAGACGTTGTAAAAACGATAACCGATGTCGCACCTCCTGTTGAAAATGCAGTGTTGGATCCAAAGATAAAAACAATTGAAACTAAAGATCCGCCAACTATTAAAATAGTGACAGTTCATCCGCAGCTTACTGTACAGAAAACACCTGAACCTAGTGAGCCTACTACATTAATCGATCCGGTTACGGGAGAACTAATGGTGATGAGGCAAAGTAAAGAAGGTCAGTATATTCCAGTGCCTGGGGCACCACCTCCAAAGGTACCAACTCCCCCAGAAATTATAAAAATACACAATACTGTTAGTGAAACTGTCGCTGTAAGTAATAAGACTGTCGTACCTGTGACTAGTCAAAGTCTTACTGTCCCGAATCTGCCAAATATAGTAAAACAGTCACAAGCTATAATTCAGTCTCCTACAGCCCAAAATCAAACACCAATAATAATTTCTACTGCATCGCAATCAAATACATCTCCAGTAATTATGACCACTAGCGCGTCAGGTATTTCTAAGGGGCAACAACAAACTCAACAGCAAAATGCTCAGTTGTTACAACAACCAACACAGTTCCAACAAAGTCAACATAATTTGTCGCCAAAAATTCCAACATCTCAACAAATTCATCAAACTCCTGTCCTTGTAAGTAATTCTGCTCAGATTGTACATCAAACACAGGCCCAGCAGCAGTTAACGCAGTCGAAACCTATGACTTTAAAAAGTCATGTGTTAAATGCAGCACAATTACATAAAATACAGAACCAACCAGTTCCAGTGCAGCAGCAACAACAAACCATATCGGCAATCGTACCACAAAGTGTGCAACATTTATCAAATCATGTTCAACCACAGCAAAAAGTTACAAAGGTAAATGTTGGTGGCATGCCACAAATACCAGCACAAGTGCAACCAGTCACGCATCAACAAGCACAGCCGAATACAATAATTATCAATTCAAATGCAGTTAATATGAAGTCAATGCAACAAAGTGGTTTAACTGCATTACCAAATCAACAACAGTTGCAGCAACAAATTGCATTACAGCAGCAATTACAACAACACAGTCATATACAAATGCCCCAAAAACCACAAATAACACAAAACATTCCACACAACCTTCTTGTGAACGTCAATCATTCAATGAATCCAACAATAACACAAGCAACATTATCTCCTCGAATAAAAATGCAACCCCAGCAGCAGATACAGCAGCCTCAACTACAATCGACATCGATTCAGACCCAATCCATTACTTCTCAGCACATTCATAAAATTGGCATGTCACAGACTGGGCATACAACGCATATTCAACAGCAACAACCATCGTCGCAGCAATCTAGCCAGCCACAGTTAGTAATTCATAGTAGTGGCAAAATACCATCGCCACAGTCGATTTACTCCCCTGCTAAAATTGTACATTCAGGCTCAACAATACAAATAACAGGAAGAACTCAACCAGAGCAAGTAATTATGAAACAAACCCCCATTTCACAACAACAACAACAACATCAAATTGTTAAGCAAACAGTACCATCAGGATCAATTCAACTTGTCCAGCAGCAGCAGCAAAATGCTCAGTCATCTACTAGTGCCCATATACATTCATCTACCAAGGTTGTGCAGCCTATACACTTACAAAATCAATCACCGGTCCATCACATCATTACTAGTCCAGTACCGGCGCACCATCAACCTTTGCCGCAGTCACAACAGACAGTCGGGACAACTGGTTTACATGTTGTAAAGCCAGCACATCAGCAGCAAATTACAACTGCGGCTCCACCTCTGACAAAACAATTGTTGGGACGGCATCAAACACCGCAAATTCTTACCGGATCAGTTGCCAGTCCGCCTCTTAAGCAACAACATCATCATTCTGTTGTTACGGGTAAGTGCTATAACTTTCTATACAGCGTTGCATACGAACAGTATTTGATTGATTTATTTTCAGTTTCTAACCGTGCAACAATACCACCGATTAGTCCACAAGAACAAAGTCGTGTTCACGCACTACAAAGTGGATTACCGAATCCAGCTTTTGAGGCCAGTTTGGTAAGTTAACATTTTTGTGCATTTTAATTATTTAGGAATTAATTTCTGATAATTTCTCTATTGTGTGCTGGACGCTGCTTTTTTACACATCTGTGTCAAACCTTAGCATAAAGATATTAGTTATGGTAGTTCCACACGTACACAAAATCACCCAGTTGCTGCTCATCAGCAACTATCTCCTATCACTCCGGTGAAATTCAAATTTTTGGTTTGTTTAAAATTGTTTGCTAATAATTTTTTTTATTTTCACTAATTTTTTAGGGTGATGTTAACTATTCGCCAATACGCACTGTACCGCGAGAACATTTAATGATGTATCAATATTATAAAGCACAAGAAATGGGTCACGGTGCTCGAGTTCCTTATATACCAAGGTAAGCAATGAATTCAAACAATTTGTAGTGCAATTTTTTTTAGGAATATTATTAGTAAATCTACGTTTTTTACTATTCCTGGGCTCAATTATTTAAAACCTTTTGTTATATATTTATATCTGTATTTATGGTTTTTTTTTCAGATCCCCACTGTTACCAGGAACTGGGGAAAAACCAGACATGCCTGATATGGATGAGACTACGATTGGTACTAGTCCACCACTTGAGTTGCGTAGACCGGCTAGCGGCCCACGTACAACGGTGCCGCATAGTTTACAATCTCCACAAGATCGAGCGACAGGTAAATCATACAGTAGTGAAATGCATCGGTTGTATAGTTCTAATAAAAATTTTTATTTAGATTCGCCCCAAGTGGCACAAGTTTATGTACACGGAGCTAGAATACCGCATCCACATTATCCCGATGGTACGGCACGCTATCATGAAGTGCCATCTCGTGCTATATTAGCTGAGCCACCACCGGCACATCACCACCATTCGCAACATCAACGTAATGTGGTTCCAGTGTATACAACACAACAAACGCCACCTACCAATTTGACTTCACACATTCATTCGCAAGCAACAACACAGTTACCAACAACCATAATCGATAAAGATCGAGAACAAAGAGAACGCGAACGGCGAGAAAGAGAACGAACTTCGATTCCAGGTAAATTAAAACAAAAATTTATTTTGTTAATTCGGAAATTTCTAATCAAAAAAATTTTTTTTTCTAATATTTAGGGTACACTAATATTCCATCACATGGTAGTCTTGTACCGGCACCAACGACTGGACGATCTTTGCAAGTGGCAACACCACCACACGCCAGTCAAGTGCCACCACAAGGCGATTCCTTGCTAATGCTATTACAGAGATATCCGGTTATGTGGCAAGGATTATTAGCGCTTAAAAATGATCAAGCTGCTGTTCAAATGCATTTTGTGTTTGGTAATCCTCAAGTAGCAACGGATTCTCTGCCATGTAATAGCGATGGTTCAACACCACCTTTACGTATTGCCCAGCGTATGAGATTGGAACAGTCTCAGTTGGACGGAGTTTCGAAGAAAATGCAGGTTAGATTAAATTTATAATTTTTAATCATTTTGTTCCAATCTCTAATACAAATAAATTTTGTTATATTTTCAGACTGATAATGAGCACTGCATGTTGCTTGCGCTCCCCTGTGGCCGTGATCATATGGACGTGTTACAACAATCAAAAAATTTACAAAGTGGTTTCATAACGTATCTGCAACAAAAACAAGCGGCTGGTATTGTTAATATTGCTGCACCAGGTAGTCAACAAGCTGCGTATGTTGTTCATATATTTCCATCGTGTGATTTTGCCAATGAAAATTTGGCAAGGATTGCCCCAGATTTACTACATCGTGTTGCTGAAATTGCACATTTACTAATTATTATAGCTACCGTTTAAATAATTTATACAAATTTTGACTTCTTTACCGGCCTAAATCTATGGTCATTCTTTAAAGGTTGACACAAACACACACATATAAGACGAACATAAAAAATAAATTAAAAAGCAATAGACAAATCATAAACTATATACGACTATAGAAAATTACTAATTAAATGATGATGACGACGGAAAAAAAGTATAATTATTCTATGCTATAAAAAAAATTAATTAACTCTAAATGATGAAGAAGAAGAATTATTATTTAATTTTAATTTCAAACTATTTTTTTAAATATTTAATAAATACAACAAAAAACATAATTTATTTGTCTTAACTGCGCTTGAAAGAAAATAATTTAAATGAAAGTGAAATTAAATAAATAATTATAAATTATAATTAAGTACATGTAAATTATTTAAAAACAATGAAAATTTTCATGGGCCGATTTAAAATATAAATTACATAAAGTACTACACCTAATTAAATACAAAAAGTAAAAATTAAAAAAAAAAATTAAAAAAAAAAAAAAAAATATGAGAAAAACATTTGATTTGATTGTCGTTTTAAAAAATTGTCGTTATTAGTGTGATATAATTTTTTAATTATTTTTTGTAATTAAATATTAAAGGTAATATATATAATATATAATGAATTTTTTGGTTTTCAGTTTAATATTTTCTAATTTTAATTAAAAACTAAAAACGGCAATTTTTTTGTTAAAATTCAAAAATGAAGTTTGATTTAATACAAATAATTATTTTAAAGTGAAAAATGAATATATGTATATGAAAAATATATATATATATATATATATATATATATATATATATATATATATATATATATATATATATATATATATATATATATATATATTATATATATATATATACATATATAAATAAAAACAATTATTATGTAGTTAAACAATTTTGATTTTTGTTTTAATTAGTTTTATTTCGTAAGTTAAATAATGATTTATTTTTTTAGGCACTTTTTCGTTTATTATGTTTATTTTGTATAATTATATTTGTATATTAAATTATATTTACGTGTACAGTTTTTAACTATAAAAAAAAAGAAACCCTAGTAAATAAATAAATTAATTAATTACAGTAATCAAGAATAAAACAAAATATTAATATTTAAATATATTATTAAAAAATAAAAATAATTAAAACAATATTACTTTAATTAAAAATGAAAAAATAAAAAATAAAAATTAGATAGTAAAATTAATGGAAAATAAAACATAAATAATTTTTAAAAAATTTTAATGAATTAAACAAAATAAATATAATAAAACGGTCCTGATTACTCCTCCCAAATAAGAAGAAAGCGATATATACATATTAATTAATTTAATAAAAGAGTACAGTAAATGAAACAAGCAAGATGTTTTTGTTTTTCTTAGGTTACAATTATGTACAAGTGAAGTAATAATTTAATTTATTTTTTGTTTATTTTTTTTTTAAGTTTATTAAATAATTATTTTTATCTTCGTATATGTATATATTAAGTATATTATTATTAAATAATTAAAATAACTACTATATTATGTATATATATATATATATATATATATATATATATATATATATATATATATATATATATATATATATATATATATATATATATATATATATATAATTATATATATATATATATATATATATATATATATATAATTATATATATATATATATATATATAATTATATATATATATATATATATATATATATATATATATATATATATATATATATATATATATATATATATATATATATATAAATATATATATATATATATACATATTTATATATATATATATATATATATATATATATACATATATATATATATATATATATATATATATATATATTTATATAAAAAAAATATTTTTAACATAATATAATAATCTTTTTTATAGTTTAGTTTTTTATGTTTAGTTTTTGTTAAATTTTTTTTTAGTTTTTCATTGGAAATACGAGCATATAAAAAATTGATATAATTTAATTCAATATGAAAATTAATTATAATTAATACAAAAAAAATATGTAAAATTAAGGAAAAAAATTAATTAATTTAAAAAAGTATAAAAATAAATAAAATAATAATATTATTAACTGATTGTGATCAAACATAATATTGTACCTTTATGTAAATTTTGTACATAATTATTGCAAATATAAATATATAAATATTAAATATAATTTAAAAAATAAATTTTGTTTTCGTTATAATTAATTAAATGAATTTTATTTTTTATGAATCGAACCGTTAATCGAAAATTTATCTTTTGTATCATACATAGATCTAGCCATCTCGTACAATATTAGTTTTTTCTTGTGCTTTCTATATACATACTAGGTCGTATAGTGATGGATAAGGTAAAACTACGACTTTCTAGAGTTGTCTTAGATAAACAATAAAATCATCCTTTTCTCATTTGTAATGAATACAGCCATTTTTGATATTCTTTTAGTCGATTGAATGATGTACATAGCCGCGCGCACGACGTCATTGTGGCTAGCACATTTTTTCCTCTTAAAAATATCCACGAGGTCATAGCTCGTTTTTGCTCAGCATACAAATTACTACCTTATATAATATTAGATAGAATCACGTCCGAGGAGAAATTTATAGGAGGGTAACTACCAAGGAGGATTTCGTCAAAATAGGTCTTCACTGATCTAGTTTTTTTTTTGCTGAGAATGATTATTTCTAAATATTACGAGACATCTCGTAACCATCAGGTGTTCTTGGATTTCTGGCAAGTCTATGGACCCAATCCATCCGGATAGCTTATGGTTTGTTTTACAATGTATAAGAATATCTTAAAATATGAGTGTTAAGGTAAAATAACAGTAATGCAGCCTGTGTTGTGTACGGCAAGGAGATGCTATCTTAAATCTTGTTAGAATTAATCTTTCGTAAAAGCGGAAAACATCTTGTACCGTCAGCCCATACAGGAACTGGCATATGCAGATGATATCTGTGTGAAACACTGAATCCACTAGTACGATTCTTGGCTTCCGTTGATCTCAAAATCAATCGACCGGACGAAAAATCCATTGCTAATGTTAAATATCTTGCAAATGCAGACAAGTTGAAGTTGTGCAAGGTATTGATCCGACCCGTTGTCATGTGAGATTTGGACCCTGACGGATGAGTATAAGAGATAGCTAATGAAATTCGTGAGAAGAGTCATGCGCATGATATATGACCTTGAACCACGAGATCAGGAAATTAATCATAATTCATGATGAATCAGGAAATAAAAGGACAGTAAAACCGTAAAAACCGTCTTATTATTATTATTTAGGTCATTGAAGTGACAACCGTCACTTGAAGGGACCAAAATGGCATTCTATTCGTCATATGAAAAGAGTCTCGTCGACTGAAATTGCATTTCTTATCATTTGATAATTTGAAGTGACAACCTCATTTTATACATATAAAAGAATGCAAATCGTAAATCATATATTTTAGAAAATCATTTTGTAATAAAGGAAATGTGTACTAACACGTTACTTGGATCAACTAAGGGAATGTCAATCTTCACTTGAATTGATGAGGCAATCACTTCATGGTAGTGGTTTAAAGATGTCTAAACTACAATAAGAAACCATAAAAATTACACAATTTTTAATACTTACAGCCACTTCAAATCTGATCAAACAAAATTGTATCTGAAAATCTCGAAAATATACAAGGCTATACAAACTTTCTAAATTATAAGGCCCGTTTGAAGATGCCTAAGCTGCACTATGAAACCATAAAAATCACTCTAAGCCCATTTCTTAACTCTATTAAAAATTGTTACCCTATATCAAAACTGTAATTTTTTGTGACAAATTTGAAATTTCCAAAATATCGAAAAAAAAAACATGATGGTTAGCCTATTAAAACTGTCAATTTTTAGGGTAAATTTAAAAATTCCAAAATTTGGAAAAACATGATGGTTTTATATCAAAAATGTCAATTTTTGTGCAAAATTTGAAATTCCCAAAATCTCGAAAAACTATGATGGTTACTACCAAAACACTCAATTTTTGTAAAAAATGTAAAATTTCGAAAAACCATGATGATTAGCCTACCAAAAATGTCAAATTTTTGTGATAGATGTTTAAATTTCCAAAATCTAGAAAAAGCATGATGGTTAGCCTATCAAAACTGCCACATTTTGTGATAAAATTGAAATTTCCAAAATATCCAAAATATAGGAAAAACCACGATGGATAGCCTATTAAAACTGTAAATTTTTATGATTAATTTACAATTTCCAAAATTTCGAACAAACATAATAATAAGCCTATAAAAACTATCAATTTTATATAACCACCAACTTTTAAACACCTATTATTCATCACAATCGGGCTACTATTACGTTTTGTATTAATTTTAATTTAAAAAACAAATTCTTAAATTTGCAAAGGCTTTGCTGATTTTTTGGCATAAAAATTATTTGTTGAAATGTAAACATATTTTGATGCAGAATTTTAACTCATGACCAGAGCTTTTATTTAAGAGTGTGATTGCTAAAAAACGGTGGATTTGATCAAGTTTAATTGTTTAATTATTTTAATAAAATTCGATTTGTTGAATTTTTGGGCAGTTCAACAAATAAATTAGGAAAATGTAGTTTGCAAACATTTTTATAATCTATATACAAATAAATAAAATATATTAAATAGATAAAATATTTCTATATTAACTAATAACTCTAAATTTATTAGTATTTAAGTATTTGTAATTCTTAGGATCTTTAGGTTTTGTCTGTTCGTAATATTTGGGTGGTCTGTTTTAGGGTTTAAATTAAAATTTATATGTTGAAAGATCAATTTTATTTAATAAAATGAAGTCATATAAATTATATCTGTACCAGAAAAGCTTTGAAGATTTTGTATAAACCCAAAAAAATATCCGTATGCTCAAATACGTGACGTTGTTGAAAGCTATCATCCCGAAGATTATCGATGCTGGCTTTTCCTTCAAATTACAAGTTTTAACGAAGATCTTAAGGGCCGTAAAATAATAAGTGACGAATCAAGTATCGCTGCTCTATATCTTTATATTTTATATTCTGTAAATTCTAATGTTTCAGATTTGAATTTTGGTGTTATATTGTTATATTATTGTATGTTATATTATTTCATATCTTTGAACTGTTATATTATGATTTATATTACCAATATAGTACGGTACTAAATTAACACCTAATTTTTAGCAAAAACGCAACGGGACGAATTTCAAGGGAAACTAATCCAATTTATTACAGCATATGGATTGCAGAATTATAATTTTATAATATTATAATTATATAAATTATAATTTCAGATTGAAATTAATTCTATTTCTTACAGCCTATGGCTAAGAGCAATTAGTGCATTAATAGATTTTGTTTTCAGGAAACCTCTGCAGATTACAGATGAATGGTGGCACATTGGGGTTGCTGATAAGAGATGGCAGAATGCAGAGCAGTACAACAAAAATGTGATTGTCTTACACTAACAGTAGTTTGAATATTGGATACCGAGAAATCGGACCAATTAAGTCATAACTAACATACTTTTCCTTTCCCTAACCCACAAAAATTTACTAACTATTGGCCGCCAAGGTGTCTGTAACCGGGTCGATCTCAATAATTTAACTAGTATCCTTCCATATCCTTCCAAGTATATGTAAAAACGGGTGTACTGTGGGCCCGGCGCTTTCCGGGATATCCTGCTTAATGCTTGGCAGTACATTCAAAATCAATCAATCAATCAATCAAATGACCAGAGCTTTTATTTAAGGTATCATTCATCACAATCGGGCTACTGGTGTAATTGCTATTAAACGGTGGATTCGATGACAAAATGCAGAGCAGTTCAATAAAACAGTGTTTGTCTTATACTAACAGTAGTTTGAATATTGGCTACTGGAAAACCGGACCAATTCCGTCATTACTAACATACCTTTTCTTTCCCTACCCCACAAAAACTTACTAACTATTGACTGTCACGGTGTTTGTAACCGGGTCGATCTCAATAATTAACTAATATCCTACCTTATCCTTCCAAGTATATGTAAAAATGGGTGTACGGTAGGCCCAGTGCTTTCCGGGTGATCCTGTTTAATGCTTTGTCGTACATTTTAAATCAATCAATCAATCAAATCAACAAAATCGGACCAATATTCCGATTTTTGTTCAAATTTTATGAAAATTCATGAATTTGTGGGCTAATCCCTTCCCTAATTTTTATGACAGAAAATGATTTGTGAAAATGTATCTATATTTTATAGGAATATTGATACCAATGTCGAGAGCTTTTGATTATGGTATCAATTACCTAAATCGGACCAGTATTTCGAGTTTTGTTCAAATTTTATGAAAATTCATGAATTTGTGGGCTAATCCCTTTTCGAAAAAACATGATGGTTAGCCTATCAAAACTATCAATTTTATATACCCACCATTTTTCAAACACCGGTTGATTGTGCTTCGAGAGAAATTTACTTTAAGTTAACTTTTCAGGCGCTGAACGGCGTCTTTGTGACATCGAATATTATGCTAGCAGATTAAATTCATGCTCTTGACTAATCACATCAACTAAATTTAAAAAAACTCGCCCTTACGAGTTAAAAATTTTTTTAGCTTTATGCAAAATATTCGCAGACGACCAACTTAATCATACAAAAAAAAAACCAAGTGGTTTGTATGGTTTTCATACAAATGACAAATATGACAGTTTGAATTTAAAATGGTAGCATAATATTCGAAGTCATAAAGTCGCCAACCAACCTACAAGTTTCGCGTGAACTCGCCATTTTTTGATCTTCAGATTTTCTTTGTATCGGCTAAAAAACTTAACAGCTGAAAATCTTACCACGTGATGGCGGTTTAATTTTTGCCCGATTTGTCTAAACGAAAAACTTTCTTCGGAAAGACCTAGAAATTATCCCTTTTCCACGTCCGATAAATACGATGCAGCATTATTTTTCTGCAACACTGATTTACATTCGGAAGACTAATTCCAACAATCCTTATTGAGCGAGAAAAAGAATCAACAGGCTACTGTATTGCCGCACTACAGATATTTAACTTATCTACATTTTCGAAATATACTATCATTGTAATTAATATAAAAATTAAAAATATAGTCAGAAAATGTGTAATTAACAAAAATGTTTTTCGTTTTAAAAGAAAAAAGATGCTGGGTCTAGGTAAGATTGACATCTTGCAAATTTAGAATATTATAATTTGCAGATTAGTCATTTTTATTGCAAATGTGTTAGTTAAGTTTTAAATGCTTAGTTTATCTTCGATATTTTTGATAGGTGAATTTAAACAAAAATAACTTATCAACAGAAATAAAAACGTTTAAAAGAAAACTATTAGTATTAACAAAGAAAATATACTAATCGGAAGTGAAGACGCAAACAAAATAGTTCGGGCAACGATATTTTTTCTACAAAGTTCATATTTTTTAAACCCATCTAGTGAGTAACTTTAATTTAATTTAAAAATTACAATAAAGCTTGAAGTGACAGATTTTTTTTATGGAATTTGTTTTATCGTCATTCGTTTTTCTTCACAGTCATTCCATTCTTTACATGGACTAAAATTTCCAAATTGGAGGAATATAAAAAAATTGCTATATGAATTTAAACAACAATAGGAAACGATTTTAAGCGCATCATCTATATTCAAAACCCTCTTTACTACAAGCCGTATTGTAACTTTCTTTGACACACATCATCATGTATTTTTAAAATGTATTAGTGAAAATATATACTTTAGATGTATTGGTAAATATCAAAACTCCATATGAAATTAATAAAAAAAATTGTAAACGCATGCGCATTATTTGATTTTATTGTTTATTTCTTTTACACAATATTCGCTATCATATCCCGACACGATTTTCTACTTACAATACAATCAAAGTATATATTTTTGTATAGCACGAGTATGCAAACAATACGGCTTGTAGTAAAGAGGGTTTTGATTTTCACTAATACATTTTAAAAATACATGATGATGTGTGTCAACGAAAGTTACAAGACGGCTTGTAGTAAAGAGGGTTTTGTCTATATTGATCAAATAATATTTTATTCTTGTTAAATTATGTAACTACATATGTACATGTATTCGTAGAACAACAGAAAAAAGAAAAAACAAATAAATAAAATATAGCATGCGATTGGCGATCGCACAAGAAATAACGAAAACCAACCGAAAAAACAATTGTGTTAGTGTTTTTATATATATTTTATATGCATGTGACTGTGAAAAACGAATGACAATAAAACAAATTCCATAAAAAAAATCTATCACTTCAAGCTTTATTGTAACTTTTAAATTAAATTAAAGTTACTCACTAGATGGATTTAAAAAATATGGATTTTGCAGAAAAAATATTGTTGCCCGTTCTATTTTGTTTGTGTCTTTACTTCTGATATAGTATATTTTCTTTGGTATTAATGAACTATAACCCTACGTCTCCACCTTATATAAATCATACTAGTACCATTAACATACCATAAGACTAAATTATTAAAGATGGCGTCTCGTGTGGTCAATGTACGATAAATCTGACATTTAGGAATCATTCGTGAAAATGAGTATTTATGGAGTATATAAACTCGATATATTCAATAGATTACTGATTGTTTTTATAGAAATTTAATAATTTTAATATATTTTTGCTTTTTATTTTTAAATTGGGTTTAAAATATCACGTATAACACAAAGTTTCATCGTAAAATTATAATGACGCCATTTTGAAAATAACGAAATATCATAATTTTTTATACCAAAAGTCTACCATCAAGTTATACCATCATGGTATAACTTGATGGTAGACTTATGGCAATGTTATGTTAATTGCGAGTCTCCACTAGCAAACTGTTATAATATTAATGGTATAACTTGATGGTAATGGCAGGTGGAAAGCCTATGTAAACGAATTATGCTTCGTAAGTAAAAACTAATTTTCACTTTATTTAGTGATATCATTGGTTTTTTGATAAATAAGTTATTAATGATTAGAATTAAGGAATGATTTTTATCGCTTGTGTTAAATAAAACACTATTTTGTTTTTATTTTTCCATTAAAGACATTATTTTTAATTTTTGTGCGGCGAAATTGTACTTATTATAATATTTAATATTACAAAACATTTGCATGATCTGTAGAATGGCAGTTAACAGTAGTTCTGCGAAGGCGATTTTAAAAATTTAGTTTTTTTTTTGTTGAAACAATTGAATTTTTAACGTTTTTTTATATTTTGCTGCATCAGGACTTTTTAAACCATTATTAAATTTTTTTTTAAAAACTAGTTGTATTGATGCGAGTTGGAGTGAGCTGTATATAGTGATGCAACACACTGTGTACATAATACGTACATTTTATATTTAGGCAACTTATTATTTTTATTAATCAATTGTATGTATTTTAAATAGATAAAATTAAAATAATATAATATATTTTATAAAATTACTGTATGTTGCTCAATCAATTTAAACCATCTATTGAATCTCCCAACGAAAATGAATCCAAACGAATAAATTATTTATTCATTATGCAATTATTGCACACTGATTTTTTTCAATTTGATCCGTTTCATTGCAAATTTTTGTTTTTTTACCACACATCCATGTCTAAATATATAAGCTTTACGTTGAATTCTCCAAGGCTACGAAATCTAAGTCTATCGAATTGGTTTTGATGCAGCGAATTGACGCAGAATAAATATGCATTCCAACATATTTACTAGATAAAATAGCCTGAATTATGTTCATGAAAATCAAATCGATATGTAAGTTAGGTTTATCAATAAGACAATTTAACTTCGTCGTTTTTAATAATTTGTTTTTGTTTTACTGATTTATATACATATTTTATGTAAAATTAAATTTATTAAAAATTAAAAAAAAAAATTATAGTTTCAAAAAATTTATTGATGGATTTACATATTTATTTTAAATGGGTTTGTATAGCGTACCATTTAAAATTTACGCTTCACAATTAATTTTGAATAGGACAGTATATAAAAATGACAGGGATTTACATTGACATTTTACATTTATTAAAATTTATGTATATTTATTTATTTTATTAAGAAGCAATTTTTAAATATATTATTATATATGTATTGTTTTATTCAATATATTTTCTATTTTATTATTTTTCTAATACTTTATATATTTTCATTCCCATTATTAGTATTCATATATATATATATTTGTTTATATAAATAAATAAATAAATAAATATATATATATATATATATATATATATATATATATATATATATATATATATATATATATATATATATATATATATATATTTATATATATATATATATATATATATATACTTATATATTTACATATATTTATATATATATATATATATATATATATATATATATATATATATATATATATATATATATATATTTATTTATTTATTTATTTAAATAATTTTGTTTAGAAATAGCACCTTTGTAATGTTTTTATTTATTATATATAAATGTATAATTCAAAATAAAAATAATTTTAAAAAATTAAATTAATAAAAAAAAATATATATATTTTATGGTGTTTATTTATGTTTGTTTTTTTTTTTTTTTTTTTGATTTTATTTATAAGTAAAATTATGGACGTTATTAATTAAATTAAAAAAACAAGTAATCCTAAAATATTATTATTTATATTTTATATAGGATTAATAATTAACACTTTATAATTTGTTTTTGTTTATAATAAAAAAATATTTAGGTTTTTTTGTTTTTATAAATTTTTAAAGCTAAAATTTTATATTTTCTTTAATTATTCAGCCATTATTTTTAGTATTTTGTTTATAATATATAATTAATTTTTATATCCGTCGTTGTGATTTCTCTCCATTATATGATATATATATATATATATATATATATATATATATATATATATATATATATATATATATATATATATATATAAATATATATATATATATATATATATATATATATATATATATATATATATATATATATATATATATATATATATATATATATATAAATGTTTGTATATTTATAATATGCATCCATATATATTTATATTTAAGTTATAAAAATTAATAACTTTTAACAGTAATATAATACTGTATATTTTACATATTTCATTTTTGTAAGTTCAGATTATTTAATTACTATATTTTTTTTCTTCAATTGGTAACAGTCTTTATTTTAATTATTCATATTTATTTAGTAAATATGTATAACATAATATATATTTAGATATTACAAATATTTTGTTTTTAGAAACATTTAATAGGCGATTAAATATATAATAATAGATTAGTAAAAAAAAAGAAATTGTCATGTATATATTAATTTGATGCCATTTAATTTTTTTTTTTTTTTGGAAATTATTATATTAATAATAAAAAAAATGTAGAGTTTTGGAATGTTCATCTTAGATTCTAAAATAATGGCAGTATTATTACATCTTTTGTTTATTATTAAAATTGAAAAAAAAATTAATATATATATATATATATATATATATATATATATATATATATATATATATATATCAAATAATATTAAAAGGAACAGTTAATATATCTACGCTTATATGAATTAATGAAAGTTAGATTTGTTGTCAATTTATTAGTAAATTTGTATATAATTTATAGTCGAGCAAATTTTATTTTAATTTATTGAGAGAATGTCGATAGATGTAGAAAATAAATAATAGATTATGTAGCAATAGTATACTCACCTATCTAATTCACTTTACCTACCGACATTTGTAATTGTCACGAAGTTTCTTTAAAAAACACTCTCACTTTATTTCCATATTTTCTACACACTATCGACAGTATCATTATTATTGTTTTTATTTTTATTAAACAACCACTAATATATTTATAAATTTAATTTATATAGCTATATTATATTATTTAATTAATTTTGTGTGTAAATATATATTTATATTTATTATTTACATAAATAAATATAAATAACATTTTCTAAATAGTAAAATAAATTCAACTATATTTTATTATTTATTTATATAGAATATATATTTTTTCATTTATTTAATTATCGAGCAATTTGTTTCTTTGTTTTATATATATATTTATATCAACATATACTGGAAGGATAATTGAGATTAAAAAAATAATAATTGTATGTATCTGTCTGTTGTGGTTGTTGTATTGTAAAAAAAAAAAATAATAATTATATCGTTCGGTACTAAGTAGATTTTTTTTTTGTAGCCCTTAAACTATTTAATTAAAATTAATAAAACATAAAAAAAAAACATTAAAATTATAAAGTAGAGAATGTATAATTTATTTATGTTTGTAATGGAAGATTTCTTGATTTTAGTTTCAAACGACGATTGTGGAATGTTTTTGACTGCGCGCGCACTATAGGAAGTGAAATACTTTTTTGTTTAGATTTATTTAGATTTTTAATTTTACACTCATAAATACTTGATCACAAAAACATTTATTTATAATTTATTAAGACGCTTAAGAAAACAGTACAAAAAAACACGAAGGCCTAGCGCATTGCCAAATAGACACAAACACACACGGTTTAAAATATTCCACAATGGGGTTTTGTCTCACTATTTATTATTTTATTTAAAGTCGATGTGTATTATTTTTAATAATTAATTGATAAAATAAAATTATAAAAAAAAAAAGATATATGTATATATATTTGTAGAAAAATAAAATGAAATTATAAAAAATTAAATAATAATAATGGCTTGTTGTTGCGTTAAATATATGTATATATATTTATATATATATATATATATATATATATATATATATATATATATATATATATATATATATATATATATATATATATAAATTTATTTATTTATATATCATATAATTATAGATTAATATAAATTTGAATAATTTGACAGTAATAATAATAGTAATTAGAGAATAAACAAATAATAGATTTTTTTATCTAATAAAATTTTTAACAATTGCCGCAAATATAACTGTAATTAATATAAAAAATAAACTATAAAAAATAGCTTTCTCTTGATCGGTCCATTTATCACGTGACGTATAAATAGTTGTAATTTTTTCATATACCGTTTTTATAATACCATTTCTTACAACTAAATTTTTATTTATTAAATTATTATTATTTGTATTATTATTTATATTTGAATTCAATATTGAACTATTATTATTTATTAATCCACCTGTATTAGAACCAATATTATTATGATTACTGTTTAGTATACCACTGCTATTGTTGCCCAGTAGATTATGATGACCGCCGCCACCAATGCTTCCTCCATTCACACTATGCGATAAATTATTCACTAAACGTGTTGCATCCATATTTGGAATGGAATGTCGTAAAATCGGTGAAAATGTTCCCATTAATTGTTCATCATTTTGTAATATACGTACGGGGCAAACTTTCATTTGATATTCTACGCCCGGTATTAGATTGTCGATTGTATATCGTGTTTCTAAACCACGATAAATCTAGATGAACAAAAAAAAAACGATAAATCAGTTAATTGTATTTAATACTACTTAGTGGTGATTATAAAGAAACTATATTTACCTCTTTGAATTCATCTTTTTTCATTTTACTCAAATGCAAAATATATTCAATCGGATCAGCAAATGTATTTTTACTGTGTTGCCATTCAACTGTAACACTTGTACCACTCGTTGGGATATGATCATCACTATGATATAGACGCGGTGCTTTTATATTGCCCGGCTGGGTAGCACACGTTTTAAATTGATATTCATCCGAAAAATCGCCCATACCGGCATAATCAGTTTCGGCACAAATTCTAAATGTATACGTCATCATTTCCTGTAATTTATTCGCTTTAAACGTAAAATTTGTACCACTATAAATCCGTTGAAATTCACGACACCTTGTATTGTACATTTCCAAGTAGTAACGCTTAAAATCGATATTCTTGGTATTTTTTTCGCCCCATTTTAATTTTAAGAAATTCGATCCAATGCCATAACATTCTAGTTTAGGGGGTTGTGGCGGTAGTGGAAGAGTTGTTAACTTAATCGGCATTGAATATACACCAGGACCAATTGAATTAACAGCCTGAATTTTAATTTTATACATTGTTTCAGGATTTAAATTTTTTATCGTAAATTCGTTAACATTGATTTCAGTCGATATAATTTTATCGCTGTACTCGATATTATAGCATATAATTTCGGAGCCATTCGTTTCGGGTTCATTCCACTGTAGGACAACATCGTTCGATGAAATTTCATACGATTCAATTACCGGTGCATTTGGTGTTGCAGCTGGAGTTTTGATTGAGATATATTTTGAATATTTACTCGTACCCGCTAAATTTAATGCACACATACGGAAATAGTATGTTGTGAAGGGGGTAAGATTACGTAAATCGGTTGATAAATGCAGTCCTTGATATACAATGATGTATGCATCCTCACCATTGTTTATTGTGCTACTTTCTAGACGGTATTCTGTTATGGGGGAACCATTATTAGGCGGTTCGTTCCACGAAATCTAAAAATAAAAAATTACACAATAAATAAACATAACCTAAAAATAAAACTGCATTGATATTGCTTACTTGAACATGGGTTGGTGATTTTATTATGACATTCATACTGTCGGGTGTAGATGGTGCGGTTGCGCCAGCCCTAAATGTATAATCATCCGACCATGGGCCGGCTCCAACTCGATTTAACGCTCTTAATTGCACTTTATAATATTCACCCGGCAATAAATCCTTGACCACACAGTACTTATCTTTACCGCGATACGCTAATTTTCTTGTTTTAGGAATGCCACCTTCAATTTCAATTTCAAATTCTATAATTAGTGCTCCACCATTATATTCTGGCACCTCCCATCTCAATACAGCTGCAAAAGGTCCGGGTGGATTACTACAAAATGGAGGTGCAGGATTTCCAGGAACTACAGGCTCGGTTGTTACAGACAACACATCAGAATATGTACTACTGCCGCCAGAACTTTCACACATGACACGCACTTGGTAATTAGTGCCAGGTAGTAATCGATCACAAATCGCTTCCGATTCAGGTCCAGTAAAGCATCGTTCAAATCCGTTTCCCAAATTTATTTCTAAATGATATAGTTGAATATCTGCACCACCTCGATCTGAAGGCGGATCCCATTTCACTCTAAAACTGTTTGCATGAATTTTACCTTTCACTTGCGGTTTTAGAGGCCTTCCAGGACGTTCTGGCAGTGTATTAAACGTTACTTCATTACTCCAAGTCGAACTACCGTTTTCATTGTCGGCACGTAATCGAAAATAAAATAGGGTCGCACGTCGTAATGTTGTACATTCATGTACATTATCACGACCACTGTATACGGGTAGATAACCGTGGCCTGAATCTTTATCGTTCATTTGAAGTACAAATTCTTCATCGTTTGAGCGACGATTCCATGCCAATAATAGCGACGAAGATGTTGCATTCTGTAGGAATGGAGGTTGAGGTTGTTGAGGTGGATTTCCCTGTGTACTTAATGAAAATTCATCGGAATAGGCAGATTTTCCATGTTCGTTCACTGCTGCAAACCGAAACCTGTACCATAAAAGAAAAATATTGTAAAATATTTATTATAAAATTCACCACAAGCTGTTAACTTACGTGTAAATAGTAGATGGAAGTAATTTAGACAATGTATAATTTTTACTTTTAGTTTTTATGACCTCAGTAAAGTCACAACCTTTTCCCTCATTATACTCCAAAAGATACTGGTATATTTGCCCACCATTATCGGCTGGTGCATTCCAACGTAATTGTAACGAATTTTTAGTACGTAATACTAATTTTGGAATTTGTGGTGTATCAGGTTCACAAGGTGGTGTAGAAAATATTGCTGGTCCCGATGGAGATCCTTTTATATTATTTAAACAAATCTAGTGACAAAAATTAAAAGAAAACAAAACATTAACATAGTTCCAATGCGTTATGCTTATTTTACTTACTAAAAATCGAACATGATATTCTTGGGCTGGTTTTAAATCCTGTATGCGACACGATAGTGAAGCTCCTTTGAAAATGCTCTTATATTTACCATCTCTTAGACCACGATCGCTTAATAAAACTTCATATAAAAATTCATTAGTGCTCAATCCTTTATCACAAGTAATCGTTGGCGGTGTCCATTGGACCAAAGCCGATCGTGATGTTACTTCGGAAACCTCAGGTGATTGTATATCAGATAGTTGATCTTTAATTATCTGTTCGTCATCCTCTTCGTCGGGAACACTCGACGATTCTTCACCATCCTCGGACGTTCCAACCGACGATGCTCCATTTTGGGGTACCCGACGTAAACCGTTCAAATCATTGGTATTGTTTTTTCGTGGCGATGGGGAATGAGCAGGTGTTGATAGGGCTGAATTATTTGTTTCACGTTGTTTTTGATCCAGCTTTCGTAAAAGTTTTGTATGTTGTCGCTGTGTTCGTTCATCTTTATGATAGTTGTTTGGTGGTGAAGGGGAATGAGGTGAGTGTGACAAGGGCTGATGTGGTATATGACTACTAGCCACTGTATGGAAATGTGTTCCTGGTACAGGTCCTGGATAGTTAGCTGCTAGTGGTTGATAGAAATGAGGTGTTGTACCATTTATCTGAAAATTAAATATACATTTTTTATTAATTAATTGACTAACGAATATTAAATTTTAAGACGGATTTTGTTTTAAAGGTAAAATGTAAAACATTTCAAAACCGGAAAAATAGAATTTATTTACCATAAAATAATTAACAGGGATTGTTGTTAGTGGTTTTGTTAATAATATTGGCGTCGATGGTGCTAAAGTTGATTGTTGTGATTCATCATCACAAAATTTAACATTGATTTTGCTTTCATTTTCATTCATAATTAGTCATAAGTATGTTACTAGCTAAATGCCACGTAACAAGAATGTTCTGCTCAATAAATTTTTTTTTTTATTTTTTTAATTTACACATCAAATTTGTATTCTAAACATATGATAAGCTAAATAGCTAGCTAGTGGGTGTACGTCCAATATAACTGTACATATTAACATTTAAGCAAACTTTTTATTTAACACAATTTTTGTATTGAAATTAATTATCACCCATCGACACCACAATTATTGTATAATTACGATAATCAACACACTGATCAACTTCATCTTAAAGATGGCATCTCATCATATAAAGTGTTACTTCGTATATACGTGGTGCAATACGACTACAAAAAATTTCTAAAAAACATAATCAAATATACACAAGTCATAACATTTGATAACAACAAGTTTAAAAAGCAACACCAAACTGAATGAAAAAAAAAACAAGACTGCTGATAAGACAGAAAATTTATTTCCAAAGAACGAAATGGAAAAAAAAATAAAATTTAATAATAAAAAGGTTATCGGAATGTGTATAGTGTGGGTAATGCTGACGTGGAATTTCATAGCTACATATTTTATACTGTACGCAGGCACACACATATGTTTTATTTTTTTAATTGTGCTTAAATAGTTATATACTTCTAGCAAGCAGTTTATTTACCTTAATTACGAAATTTGATGATAACATTTGTATACCTCATCAAGTTTGTGTTCACACGCGATTAATATGTGTCACATTGCAGGTAATTCACCAAAAACGTGTTAGAAATGTTATTGAATAAATCTCAGCACAACAAAGCTTTTTGCGCAAGTTTTATCCTTTAATTTAGCCGACATTAATATTTTGTGTCGCCATTTACGACTGTTATAATTTTAATGGTATCACATAATGGCAATTCCAGGTGGAGAGAAGGTATTAGTTTAATGAGAATTGAAGAGACAAGGATGGCGCCATCTATCAACAAAGCATAAAACTTCTTTGGTAATATAAAAAATTGACTTCGTCAATTCGTTATTTGCTTAAAAAGTGTACAACACGAAAGTCAAAAGAGCTAGGGTGGGATATTGTAACAGCACTTTCAACAAAAAAAGTCCTTAATTTTCTAAATAGTCGCTGTTTAGCCCAATACACTTTTCCAGCA
The DNA here is from genome assembly GCA_963556175.1 of Tipula confusa. Lineage (NCBI taxonomy): Eukaryota > Metazoa > Arthropoda > Insecta > Diptera > Tipulidae > Tipula > Tipula confusa. The sequence continues at coordinate 28,632,623 of OY744475.1, forward strand.
ATGTTCCACAAGCTCGATACTCTGTTTTTATAGTGAGAATTGGCGAGCTCCTCAAAATAGCTATCAACCGCAGATCCATCCCACCTCTTTATTGATGGTAAATCTTTTAACATCAAACCTTTTTTTTTAAGTTTGAAAACAGAAAATATTCCGAGATTTCATCACTCAAACGCTTCCTAATTCATTTATTCGACCATTGCAATGTTCGACTTGTCAGCACGTATGGCCTCGTATGAAGCAGCAGCAAGAAAATTAGGTGCCGTGCAAACTGAATTTTTAATTTGTAAATGATAAAATCAGAAAGGTCTTTGGCATCGTATCGAGACTGGCGAGGCCACTTTTCATCAATACGCTAACTCCAAAATTTCTCAAATAAAGACGCTTGTTTTTTCAAGTCTCCTATTTTGTTTCCCTTTAAACCATTTTAACATCAGGTCCGCATAAATAATCAAGAAAGGATATAAAGCTTAAAAAAAATGGTAATAAAATGGGGGCTACGTTTGTGTCTATTAGAACATTGAGAGGCAGGAGAATTACGAGATATGGAAATTAGCTGCTCAAGTGTATATTGAAATGAATGCTTTTTGGTCTCATGTTGTAGGTACATGAAAAGAAGATCAGGTAAAACGATATGCTGGAGAATCGAAAGGCATCAATTATTTTGTTAGTGGAATGGAAACTATGAATTGCTCGCATGTTCAACAAGCAAGTACTGGCTAAAAAAGTTTGGGACAATTATACTGGTGAATTGGGGTTCGATGGAGTTGTTAATAAAAATTAAGCTACTCCAAGAAGTTCGTTTGGATGATAGAGATGCGGACTCTTCATCAGCCATGTATTTAAGCAAACGATGTTAAACCCATTCCATAAGAAGAAGAAACCAGGAAAGGACATGAAATGTTTTGGATGTGTTGAATACATGACATGTGAGCAAGGTTTGATAGAAAATCTTTAGACATTGTCACATTCAAGTGACTAATTTGCGCCACAAAATGGCACGGCAGAAACTATCAATTAAATGCTGGTAGATGTATATGAGATTTCGACGCAAAGCTTGCCAACAGCTTACTTTATAAATCGACCATCGTGTCGTAACGCTATCGACAAAACAACCTTAGATATTTGATTCGGAAAAACCCCGATTAGTCTCACTTGAAAGGTACATGTTTCGAAACAAAAATTTGTGCGACTGAAATTTGATTCGAAATTCAATGAGTACGTCACGGTCGGTCACAGTGAGAATTGTAAAACCTAACGAATTTTTTTTTCGGGAAATTACGATTGGATGTCAGTTATATCGAGTTTCTTAAGGATCAACGGGGTGAAAATAAAGATATTTATTGCAACCAATCATATTTGTCCATTTAAAGATGATAACAATGAAGTGGAGGATGAAACACATGTTACAACAGCGAATAATAATCAAACCGGAGACGCTGATTATTCATAAGCACGTGATGTTGATGATGGTTCAAATAGGTTTTCAAGACCAAGTGCAACGAGAAAGAAGAATCGCTACAAAGCCCGTTTAGTCGTGAAAGGTTGTGCTCAGCGTAAAGGGCATTGAATACGAGGAGACGTTCTCACTCGTAGTTCGCTACTCGTCGATACATTTTCTGATTACGATAAATGTGAGATACGATATGGAGATAGATCAGATCACATCCATCACGCCGACCGTTCTTGGCGATTTAAAAGATGAAATCAATATAATTCACAAGCAACCGAGTCATGTTTGGTATTAGCGTTTAGATACGGCATTGAAGACTTTTGGCATGAATCGCTCAGATTACGATGCGTACATTTACTATCTTATTGATAAGTAAGATGTATATTGTAGCAGTGGACGTTAAAGAGTTGCCTGATTTTTTCCAACGATAAAACTTTGAAAGCTGATTTGAAATCATCTCTACGAGAACACTTTAAAACGAAAGGGTGTGTATGAAAGAAAATATATACATATTTTATAGCGGTAAGTGGGTTATCGGCAATTCATTAATTTTTGTAAATTTATAAAGGCTTACTCCTTTCCGAACTTTTATGCTTAAAAATGATTTGTTGGAATGTATTCTATGTCAAGTCGACGGCACATTACTAACTTCTTTATAAAGAGATATTTGACATCTCTATGTTTCGTCCTTGGGTGATATGGGTGATATTCGTAGCACTCAAGCTTATTGCACTTTTGTTGTCGCAATTAAGTTTGATCACAATCAATGTATCTGGAAAAATTTCACATTGTAATTTGTTGAGCCATAAGCCTTCTTGTGTCGCTGCTGCCATACACATGTATTCTGCCTCGGTAGTTGACAGAGCCACTATGCATTGTCGTTTCGATTTCCACGATATTGGTCCTCCCTGTATCGCAAATACATATCCCGTAGTTGATCATCGTTGTTCAGGATCACCCGTCTAGTCTGAATCACAGCATTCAATCATATCTGCATTGCTATTTTTGCTGAATTCCAATTTAAAACTTGATGTATCCTTCAAATACCGCATCACTCATTTCGTAGCATTCCAATGGGCCATTCCTGAATTCTGATTAAATTGACTTGATTTGTTGACGGCATAACAAATATCTGGTCTTGTGACTTGCGCTGCATAAAGTAGACTGTCCATTGCCTCTTGGTACGGAATGTGTTTCATCTTTTCACTATCTTCAACGTTTTTTGGACTCATCTCTTTATACAAGATTTGTTTAGCATCTAGGGGAAACGCAATTGGGTTTCAATCTGTCATGTTAAACTTCCTCAAAACACCACAGGTTTATATAACCTTCCTGATATATCGATACTTTTCCTTCCTTTCGATTCCTTTCAATTTTCATTCCTAGTACATATTTCGCCTCACCGATATCCTCCATCTGAAATTTTCCCAACAAATTTTTTTTTTAGAAAAAATCCAATTAAATCCAAATCAAGGGAAAATAATATGAGATGATCTACGTATACAGCGACTATTATGATCTTTTCAGATACTGTTTTAAAGTATATGTGTGTGTCCACCGATGGTTGCGTCATACCGGAATTCTTCAGTTGAGTGTCTAAATGTTGATTCCAAATGCAGCTGGCTTTTTTAAGCCCGTACAGTGATTTTTTAAGGTGACAAACTTTTTTACCATATTGAAAACATTCTGGCTGTACCATATAAATGGTATGGAGATATGCTGTGACTGCATCCATTTGGTGAATCTCTAAATCATATTTCGCTGCCATTGCTTATAAGAAACGAATCGAGCTGTATCTGACAACTGGAGAGTACGTTTCTGAGAAGTCTATGCCTGGTTTCGGCACACATTCTCGGATCACTAGCTTTATGTTTTATAATTCTTCCGGCAGCATCGCGTTTAGTTTTAAACACCCATTTATTACTGATGAGCTTTTTATTATCAGGCAGATCAACCAACTCCCAAGTATTGTTTTCAATTAGAGATTGATATTCGGATTCCATGGCTTGCTTCCACAAATTCGAATGTATACTTTGTAATGCCGAATGTATATTTTCTTCATATAAACTGTCCGCCTTGAAATTAGTATGGTACACAAAATCAGGTATTTTTAAAGTTTTCAAATTTCGTGTTGGGGTTCTCCATGGTTGTTCAGTTATTTGGATACTTATTGGTGGTTGATAGTCATCGCCTGAGTTTGTATTAAAGAATGGTTCTTCATCCGTACAGTATGAATCGTCAACATTACCATCTGTACTAACTGGCATTTGTTGTTGAATCGCTTCCTGCGGAACCATTTCCTGAATCTAAACAGTGGTGTTAGTAATATTTTCATTTAAAAATACCTGATTGAGAAACTGATGCCATAAAAACAACATCACGTCTGATTAATACAGTTTTTTTTATATGGAACACTCGATATGCCTTAGATTCTTCACTGTATCCCATGAAAATACACTTTTATGATTTCTGATCCAGCTTACACCTTTTTTGCTTCAGAATGGTGTACGATTTACCAAATATGCTGCTGTGTTTGCAGCTTTTGTCCAGAATTTTTTCGAAAGATTGGCCTCAATAAGCATACACCTGACTTTTTCGATGAGAGTTCTATTCATCCGTTCACACTTTGCATTTTCCTCAGGCGTGTAAGGTGTCGTTTTCTGATGTTTGATGCCGGATTTTCGAAGAAAATCATCCATCTCATTATTGCAGAATTCTGTTCCGTTGTCAGTGCGTAAAATTTGTATTCTTTTATTCGCTTGGTTTTCAACCAAATTCTTAAATTCTTAAACTTGAGAAATCTCAAAAAAACTTCAAAAAATATACGAAAATTTTTCGTGAAAAATCATCTTCGAGGACGAAGATGTATTTCGCACCGCCAAGTGAATCTTGTTCTATGGGACTACATAATGCCAGCTCTAATAGTTCATTCGCTCGCGTTCCACTATCTGGAAAGGGAAATCAGGTTTGCTTACTCCTGATACACGTTGTCATTTGTATTCATAAGATTTATTTTTTCATATATAGCCATCACTCATGTGACCCAAACGTCTGAGCCACAACTCAATTTTTTAAAGTAGCTGTCGCCAACAACTCTTCATTAGAATCATAAACTCGACATCCACGCAGATTTCACTATTTGACTTATTGACAGCAAATTTGCCGACAAATCCAGAATGTGCAAAACATTTGATATGTTGACTTTTGACACTTCGTTATCAACAATTAAAGACAACTTGCAGTCACTGACGCCTCTATCATCATTCAATTTATCATTCGCGACGAATATACTTAACAACGACTTTTCACTTTTTGGTTTAATTTGTTGTTGTCGTTTATTTGGTTTTCTGTAATTACTAGCATAATGGCCCGATCCATTACAATTATAGCAACGCGTAGGCTTCTTGTAATGTGTTTTGTTGTTAGAAAAAATGCGGTATTTTCTTTTTTTTTCATTTTCACTTCTTGAAGTAATTTTGTTTTTATAAAATCTCCTGTTATAATAGCCCCCGAATTCTCGATTGCCATTATCATCGGCTTGTATGAATCAGGTAATCCAGCCAAAAGAAATGTGCCTATCACATTTATCAACCTTTCTTGATAATCCTTTATCTGTGAATGCATTTTTTAATTGCCCCCAAACTTCTTTTGAAGTACTGGCTGAACGAATATGAACATAGTGCTGTTGGCTGACCATCATTATTATTTTGGTTCTAGCCTTTGTGTCTCTGGCTGCTTTTTTAATTTCATCTTCTGTGTCATCTTTTCCTTGCACACATGACCAGAAATCTTCATGTTGAAGGTTATAACGACGGCGGATGTTGTCGTTTTTTTAATTATTCAAATGTAGATGGTGTGCGAAGCAAAGCTCAGTTTCGATCTGATGAGGGATCGTAATAATTTTTGTTAAAAATTATTTATCATCTCATCAGGCCATGGCGACCGAGTGCTATGTGTAAATGCTATGTTACGCTCTATATATATTTATGTACAGTGTACATGTAGCGTTAGCGAATTATATGAATGTGCAAGAAATATCTGAATAATTTTTTGGGTTTTTCAGCATCACTACTGATGCATCAAATACAGCTGTCGGCGCAGTACTGCAACAGTACAGAAATAAATGTTAGGAGCCACTGGGATTCTTTTCAAAAAAACTCTCGGACGCCGAAATAAAATATTCAGCATTCGATCGAGAATTACTCGCAATATAACAGGCAATCAAACATTTCCGATATTTTTTCGATGGTCGGAACTTCACAATTTACATCGACCATAAACCACTTACAAGAGCAGTTCAGTCTAAAACCGAATGAAATCCAAGCCAATCGAGACTCTTGGACTTTATTAGTCAATTTACCACGGATATTTAGCATGTGATCGGCTCTGATAGTGTAGTCGCAGATGCTCTTTCCTGAACGACGGAAGAAATAATCAATACACCAATACCGGCACAAGCCGGCGAAATCAGAAGTACCCGAATAACGGATGAAAGTTTCAGTAAAACAATCCCGGAACCAGCCGACGAATCCAAAATAGATGTGGCCCAAGTCAATACTTACTACGATCTTAATAAGATCGCATTGGCGCAAAAAGTGGACTTAGAGCTTCAGAATTTACTTTGTGGCACCGGACGTCCTCGTCATCAAAACATGACTCTACAGCTTTTTGCAATGCCTGGCCTTGACCAAGTATAAATAAGGATGTGGCTCTTTGGGCACGAAAATGTTTATCTTGCCAACGTGCTAAAGTTCAAAGGCACACGAAATCGGCTCTTGGACAATTTCCTATTCCAACTGGTCGATTCGAACATATCCACAAAGATATAGTAGGCCATTGCCACCCTCTAATGGATATTCTTATTTATTGACATGTGTTGATCGTTTCACTCGGTGGCCCGAAGCTTACTGCATGAGTAACATGACAGCAACCACCATAGCCATTACATTCGTTCACAATTATGTATCATGATTTGGCGTCCCCAGCACGATCACAACAGATCAAGGATCGCAGTTCGAGTCTAAATTATTCACTGAGTTAACAACTCTCCTAGGCTCACATCGTATACGTACTACGGCTTATAACCCAAAAGCCAATAGCATGGTCGAACACTTCCATCGACAGCTGAAAGCTGCACTGATGGCCTGAGGAAATCCCAATCATTTTACTGGGAATTGAGCAACAGTAAAAGAGGATCTAAATTGCTCACCCGCGGAAATGGTCTATGGAGAAACAATCAAGCTTCCCGGGGAATTTTTTGTCGAAAACATGCCTTCATTGCAAAACTCCAATTATTGAAGTTTTTTCGGCCAATCAGCTTCTCGATGAATGGTATCATTGACATCGCCATAATGGATGATAATTACTTTTATTTTGAAATTATTCACTTATTTTTATTTCGATAATTCTGTGCCCATAACCTGATGGACAGAGATTTCTGTCGTATCGAAATAAAACACAACTTGCTCTTGTTGTAACTAAAGCGGAAGTGACAGAGTCTTCTTTTATTTACAGACTGAAGTTAGTAACAATATAAATACATGAATGTAACAATACAGTGTTACCAACATTTAGAATACAATATTTACTTTTTATCATTGTATACTTCTAAATATGAGGAATGCATGCATATATTTAAATGCTTTTTTTATTCCGCTTACTAAGATTATTAAGGATCATATTTATTCTTATTTAAATAATTGTTTTTTACTTATTTTTATTAATGCAGATTGTTTTATTTTTGAGTAAAGTGAATGTGTTTCGTGTTTGCTGAGTATAGATGAGTGATTATTAAACTATGTCAAGAAAGTGTAAAAATGATCCTGACAAGTTCTGTTACATTTGTGGTGAAATTACTTTTATAAATCAACGGAGAAATTTAACACCATTAGTAAAAAATTTGTATAAAAATTATTTTGGCTTTCGTGTCGGACAACAAGATAAACCGAGGCTCCTCATGTCTGTTGTGTTACATGCGTGAGACTTCTTACGGGATGGGCAAAAAGATCTCGGTCTATGGCTTTCAGAGTTCCTATGATTTGGATGGAACCTACAGACCATTCATCAAACTGTTATTTTTGTCTTACTAATACAAAAGGTATTATAACTAAAACTAAAAAACAAGTTAAGTATCCAGACGTGTTATCTGCCAAAAGACCAATTCCTGACAGTAAAAATCTACCTATACCAGAGCCACCTCAGCGATCCGATCTATCAACTGAATCAGAGGAAGCAGATAATGCCAGTATCGACCCTGATTTTCAAGTAGCTTCCCCATCGATTTATCTCAATGAAGACAAAAAACCACATCTACTGTCTCAATGAGATCTCAATGATTTAGTTCGTGATGTACGTTTGTCAAAACAACATGGAGCACTATTGGGGTCTAGATTAAAAGGATGTAATTTATTGCAACCAAACAAAAATAACTCTTTTTCGGCATCGAGACCAAGAGCTGAAAAGCTTTTTCTCACAGGATAACGATCTGATATCTTGTCACAATATCTGAGGCGTTATGAATGTTTGGGAATACAATACAAAATTGAAGAGTGACGTTTATTTATCGATGCTTCAAAAATAAGTTTAAAGGCTGTTCTGTTACTTAATGGTAATAAACTTCCTTCCATACCGATAGGTTACGCTGCTAACATGAAAGAATCGTATGAAAATATGAAATTTCTTTTGGAAAAGATTGCCCTTCTTTTAGTATTGCAACTTGAGTATACAAAATCCTGTTGTTTTGTTTGTGAATGGGACAGTAGAGATAGAAAAATCATTATTTTAAGAAAAATTGGCCCAAAAGACAATCTCTTACTCCAGGATTGAAAAATGTACAACATGCTCCTTTAGTGAAGCTTGATGACATATTTTTACCACCTCTCCATATAAAACTTGGTCTGATGAAAAATTTTGTGAAAGCAACGGATCAAGATGGTGCTGGATTTTTATACCTAAAAATGGGTATTTGTAGGTACCCAAATCAGACAAGTGATACACGATGAATCATTCAAAGAAAAACTCAACGATCTAGAAAAACCAGCTTGGGAATCATTTATAAAAATCACCACCAATTTTCTCAGAAATCATCGATCAAATGACTACGAAAATATAGTCGAGGAACTTTTAGTTAACTATAAGGCATTAGGCTGTAATATTTCCCTAAAAATACATTTTTTACATTCACATTTAGATTTTTTTCCCCACAAGTTTGGGTTACAATATTTTTACAATAGAAAAACGATACCAAGGAAAATGGAATCAAAGTATGCTGGAGGATTACTGTTGGGGATTACAACGAGACGTTCCTGATGCAAAGTATGAAAGGAAAAAGTCATAAAGCAATACTTATACTAATATTGATTATAATCTAATTTTTGTTGAAAAATTTGTAGTTTAAAAAAAAATATAAAATTCATATTACAATAAAACTATTCGTATTTAAAATATTTCACTGCCATTTTTACTTTACTTGACCTCGTTTTTAACTAAATCAGCTAAAGATTTAAACAGTTATAATCTTATTGTTATTTTAATTTACTTTTAACAAATATCATTAGATACAGACACCTATGCAGTAATGACATAATACCGCATTCATTACTTAGTTTTTGAATCGTTAACACTAAAATCCAAACTAATTGTAATGAAAGTAAAAACATTCATTGATCATCTCAATTTAACGAACATTAAATAACATTGCATTGGAAGATGTTTACTAGTGAAGCCAAATTGATAAATTCGAGTAGGTTACCAAAATATTAAACATTACGTATTGAAACGAATCATAGTAGTAACTATATTTGCGTAAATTTATTGCTCACATCATAAATAAAGTTATTGAACCCATCTTGTTGATTGAATAACATAACTATTGACTGATTATATATATATATATATATATATATATATATATATATATATATATATATATATATATATATATATATATATATATATATATATATATATTTATATATTTTTTCAATATAATGAAATATAAATAAAAATTAATTTTTTTGTTACAAAACTATTAAATTATATAAAAAAAAATGTTTTTGAATTGTCGTGTTTTTTATAGTTTATATAGTTTCGTAACTTTTTTTTAAGCAAATTTTATTTGTTACATCGATGATAGTATATAGAAGTCGATTTTAAGATAGCAATAAGATTGGATATAATCATTTTAAATTATGTAAAACTATGAGTATCATAAAGATATATATATTAACATTCTTATTGCAAAATTAAGTAAATCCTAGTTTATTATTAATTTTGTATTTGTATAGAAGAATAATATTACAATCTAGTCTTAAATATTATAGTTTTTATAGTTTAAATCCAGAGCGCAAAAAACCAACCCTGCGTTTTTTTCGGGTTTTATAGATCGAAAAATTAATAGCTAAATATGAGCCGATTTGACAGTTTTTTTTTGTGTTAAGGAAAACAAATCGAAACTTCTATGATAATAAATAATACACAAAATAAAATGAAATTTTTAATATATTCATATCATTCTCAACTGTCACTTTATGGAAGAGAAAGCTATACCAATAAAGACCGTTTTTGGTAAATCTACCATTAGGAATTTAACTGTCGAGGCAATTGTGAATACAAAATTAAATAGTCGAGGCTATATTATGAATTGAAAATTTTATATAAATCAAACAGTCGCATGTAAAATCGCATTTTGATTTATTTATTAAAATTCAAGCTCATCGTTACACTGCAATTATTAAATTGAATACCACGAACAATTTTTTTCGGAATTATATACATTATCTGCTTCCAAATGTATTGTGTTTGCTGTATTTGATTGAAACAACGTTAAGCAAGTTGATGTGACTAGTGCATAATTTTATTGTAACGGTATTGAAATACCTGATGTGGATGTATTGCATTTGATTTGATATCGATCGACACCCATCGTAGCGTTTAAGGGTTAGTAAATCGGCACCACTGTGTGCCAATAATGTTGCAGATGTGTGCCGAAAATTATGGCCAGTGTCGACAATTACACCAACAATCATTATATCCTACGAAAATAATGCTGGGAAATTGATACATTTGTTTGTAAGTGATCTGATACCTTCATAGCAAAGAAGTCGTATTGTCTACAGCAGATACAAATTTTCGTATGTCTTCCGGTTGGAAAATGTTAATCTTTTTGGACGAAATCCAGCAGAATTCTTTTACAAAAATGCAATGAGCTTATCATATTTAATATTGATATAGTGATTTCTTGCAATCATGGTTTTCAGCAACGAGTATTTTACCCACATTGAACTTGCCTTATATTTTGCTGAAAATGTATTATTTGCAAAATACCAAATTATTCTCGTAATGATATACGATGTGTGTCTTATTTCGGAAACACATTTTACTAAGCAATCCCACATAACATTTAAAGGCTATTGCGTATATCACACTATTCATCCAGATAATTCAGCCAGAGGAGGAAGTATAATTATCATAAAAAAAAAATATCCAACATTTTGAAGAAGCAAAGTATGAAAAAGAAGAAATTCAGGCCACAGTGGTTTATATAAAAACCAACAACTTTCCTATTGTTGTTGCAGGATTGTACTGTCCACCAAGACATTCTATTAAAAACAAACAATACTCAGAGTTCTTCAAGCGTCTGGGAAAAAGATTTATAATAGGTGATGATTTCAATGCAAAGAATACTTACTGGGGTTCAAGATTAACTACAACTACAGGTAACGAATTACTGATTGCCATTAAAGAAAATGGATGTGAATCTATTTCAACAGGAAAACCAACATATTAGCTAACTGACCTAGGAAAAATACCTGACCTGATCGCCTTTTTTAAAACCAAAAATATTTCTAATAATTTTATGAAAATCGAAGAAAGCCAAGATATGAGCTCAGATCATTTTCCAATAGTCCTAACTCTAAGCGAGTGTATCATCCAAAAACGGAATAATCCGGTATTAACCAATAAATATACGGACTGGGAAAGTTTCAAAGTACACCTTGAACAAAGGATACTTTTGAAAGTTCCGTTAAAAACTATGGATCAACTGGACATAGAAGTAGAAAAGTTCATTACGGATATTCAATAAACAGCATGGCAAAGTACTCCAGAAATCAAATCAAGACTAAAAGGAAATAGCTATCCAATAGAGATTAGAAATCTCCTTAGGGATAAACTCAAATCCAGAAAAAAGTGGCACCAAACTAGAGCTCCACAAGACAAAAAAACACAAAACAATCTTACTCAGCAATTAACAAGATAAATTCAGAAGTTAAAAAATGAGTCAGTTAATTTCAACTTAAGTAAGTTGACCTAATCCATCCTATTAGGAAAATGGATTGAACACGGGCAAAAAAAAACAAACAAAAAGCAGAAGGATTTGCTAATCATCTTGAAAATGTCGTTGAAGTATACCAACATGACATATTCACTAATGCATTTTTCGTCAATTTTTTTATTTTTCTTCCACTCTATAAACTTATCATACTAGCGTAACCGTAAATACACATCAGCAACCTTTTTGGGAAGTAAGTTTAAAGCAATTAACTCTGCTTCGTCATTAATTTTAATTAAATAATCTGGATTGTCCATTTGAATGTTAGTTGCAGCCATTTTCATTCACAATTATAAAAAAACTTATTTATTTACAATAGTGACAATCAAACAATAAATGCAAAGGTCACTTAGATGTACGAAAAATGTCAGAGAAAAGTTGCTTTTATATTTAGAGTTAAAATGCCATTATAGTCGAGAATGATATAAAAATAAAGTATCCGACTTGTGTTACTTATGGTTAATAATATCCTCGGTTGGTGAAAAGTTCTCGGGCTAGCAACATTTACCTTGGACATTTACCACATTATTACCCATTAATAGCAATAGTTGCATCTACTATAACGTGGAAAATAATGGTTTCATTAATTTATTTGTGTTCTTGAATGGTCTCTGTTTCGTAATTTTGTAATTTTTAAAAGAAAAAACATTGTCTCGACAGGGTGGAATAAAAAATTGTCATAATGCTCTTTAAATTTTTTAGAAAATGTCAACTATTTGCTACGTTTCGCAGTGTGTATATACTGATTGATATAGTTCGATTTCATAATTTCCCAAAACCCCAAAGCTGTTTAAAAGCTGGGTCCTTATCAATCTATTATTTTCTTATATTTATTAAAAACAAAGTAGTAGTTGTTGAAACCTAACAAAAAGGACAATGTGTAAAGAGGAATATGCCATAAAATATTCACAGTAAATAGGCAATACTCTTCCCTTAAATGGTTAACTGTCATATGTGCGGAAACTTTTTTTTTGTTTCCTCTAAACTTTAGTGTATAGGTTAAGTGTATATTAAATGCCACTTCTATTTTCTAGTGATAGTTAAATTTTTTAGTGCACCCAAATGTTAACTCAAAATAAGAAAGCATTAGATGCTTTGCAAGGTTATTTCACTTCAAATTCCACAGCTTTAAAATTTTTTTTTCCAAAATGTATGTTCAAACTGGAGGAGCTCTACAAGTTTTGTATAAAACAATGGTGAAATATATTACACCCGAAAAATTATAAACCTTCAATGCCTGAAAATTTCTGAAATTTGTTAGATCATCATTAGTAAGCTTGGTTTCTATTGAACGAATCTTTCCGACCTATGGCTTAAAATGGATTACATTTAGAACCCGGATTTTTTTGGGTTACCCAGTGGGAAGCCAACCCTGATTTGTAGTCTTTTCTGCTGACTCTTGCCTAATTTTTTATTTCTCCTGAAACTGATTCAGTCTTCCAGTCTTTATGGAGCTGGATTAGCTGCATAATGGAGCTTTATGGAGCTTATTTTTAGCAATAGCTTATTACTAGTAGACATTTATAAGCGTCTGCTTATTAGCCAATTCATTTTTTAAAGTTTTAGACTTTGTTTTCTTTTTATAAAATGTCTTCACTGAATATACAAGTGATAGGTTTATTTCGAGGTTTTCTTCCACTATAAGTAATGCTATGAAATATTTCTCTTTTAAAAAGTCGATCAAATCTGGCATTTTGGTTTGGTTCGTTTACCAGTATGTTGATTACCTGTTAAAAGTGGTTTACATTTGCTTTCTTTAATTGTAAACAAGATTTCTTTTCCTTTTAGTATAGTTGTTATTCGCGAAGCCGAGTAAAATGTTCTTAGCATTAAAATCACTGACTTTTTTGAAATAATGTCTTGGCAGGCAACACGACAATATAGTGTTCTTATTGCGGTACACTCTACGATTTTTAGTTCGCCGATATGTTTATGCGACTTAATATAGTTGCTTTCCATTCGACTGATGTCATCGGGGAATTTATCAATAAAACAAAATTTTTCGATTTATTATTAGTGCTCGGTGATTTCTACTTATCTGAGGTTAACTTGTAAATCGACTAAGAAATGAACACTATGCTTCCATATATATAATATCAAATCAAAGGCAGAATTTATATTCATTGACACTATGATTAGTGCCAATTTAAACCAAATCAATATTACTAATGAATCGCAATTGAACAGTAACTAATGGGAGATTTTTAAACCTGATCTTCCAATGAAGCTGATAGGTTAAAAGTAATGGAATCGCTAACGCAATTTGTCGTTAACGACGTTCACATCAAAAGTCGATGAAAAACACAATTTTAACAATAAGACATTTTTAACTTAGGTTTGTAACCATAATTGGAAGAAATTAAATAAAATGATTAAATATCTGCGACATAAACGAAAGTGAACAGATTTTATGGGATACTGACATGTGGGAAATCATATTCCATCAAGCATAAAAAAATATAATTCTTATCCGCCATGGTTTAAGGTAAATCTAAAGCTTATGCATGTAAATTAAAAACTGGACTTAAAGCGGACTAAACCAAATTTCGGTAATGCAGTGGGAAGTTTCACGCCTATTTTAAAATAATAATGCATACTTGACAACGGGTCTGATTAAAACCTTGTACAATTTCAGCTTGTCGGCATTTGTAAGGTATTTTGATTTTAGCAGTAGACGTAAGACATACAAAGCACTATTACCAGCGACAAGAAGAGCTTTAATATCTCCTCCCACACAGTTATCATGAGTGACAAGGGACCAGAGGTATCGGAAACTTGTCACTTCTTTAAATGTGTGGTCACCAGTACTAAAATCCATTGCGTATTGGTCTCTAAGACCAGTCATCATATATTTTGTTTTAGACTCATTGATTTTAAAGACTAACGGAATCTGAGAATCGTACAGGTCATGAGCGACCGCAAAGTGCATCATTCTTTCGCCATTATCGGCCGCTAAATCATGTCAAGAGTACAGACCTATGTTTTTTCAAAAATCAGTTTGATTTTTGCCAACTCTAGTATTAAAGTCACCAATCACTATTCTGATGTCGTGCTCGAAATGATTAACAGGTTGACTAATCGCATGCATAAACTTAGCTTACATATACGATTATCAACTGCTTTAAAATCCAAAGCAACCATTTTATTTCGGTTCCAAGAAGAAAACCAACACCAAGATTGCCGAGGTCATTTTCACTGTAAAGCACTGTAAATAGCCTTGGGACACATGATATTTACTCTTTGAAAGCAACAAGTTCCAAGCGATACTCTTTGTATTTTATTTTGTTGATTTGATAAACACTATATATTCCTACGGATGCTGGTCTTCAGTTCAACGATACAACTATCCAAAAGTTTCGTACTTTTGGTGCCATAAGCAAATTTTTCTAAATTTTTAGAAAACATAATTTGCAAATGGAAACATTTCGAGCCAAAAATGTTTACCATATTTATAAGGCGCAACTGTCGGTCGACTAATTTTATTATTTACCCATCCGACTGTAAATAATGATACGTCATTTGAAATAGATTATTGTAACTATCAATCCATATCGTCTTCGTTTTCTTAAAAAAAAAAAAAACTTTATGTTCCTCCATTGATAAAACATAAACTGAAAATTTAATTTTCTACTGAATGCGTCAATAATTTGAGTCACCACCATGGATCGCATTCCACAAAACTATATACATATTCTTAGAAGATGAGTTACGGTTATTTTTTTTTTAACAGTCCGGAACTAAAACAAAACAACAAAAATATATTTTACCAATTTCTAGTGTTGTTTTGAATTTTTTAAACCGGAAATATGAATTTAAAAAAACCAACTAAAACTTAGTGCGTATATGACGACGCATATTCTACTTAGGTTAACTTTGTTGTGTCACATTAAACTTAATGTATTTACTCTCTTGTATAATACTTACTACTATAATAGCGCTACTGGCTTTAGTCTGTGTCACACATGATACACAATTTATTTGTTTTTCAAGAAAAGATTTTTATTATTTGTGTTATTTTAAATCAGGAAATTGTGTTTCCGTGTGCGATCCGCGCTTAATAATTCTGTTTATGATTAAACAAAACTAAAACACAACAAAAATTATCATTCATGATTTTAATATACGACATTATTTTTATGTTCGTCATTTATATACAGTTGATTGTAAAAAAATTGAGAGATCTAGATAAGCACAGTGGCTTAAGTTGTTTACCTTAAAGAAAGTCTAACAAACCTAAAATTCCTACCGCCGAATATTTGTGTTAATATCGATGAAACAAGTATATTGTGAAAAAATCATTTATGTTTAATGGCTTTTTAATTACAATCCCCATATATAAACAACGCATACGCATCATTCCAACCTAACTATATACATATAATGATAATATATGATCTGGGTTGATGATGGCGAACTTTACATAAAACATTTTTTAATTTGATTCAAAATTAATTACATTGAAAATCCGTTGTAATACTCAATAAAGAGATAATCGGTTAAATATAAACACATATGTACTTTGATATATATATATATATATATATATATATATATATATATATATATATATATATATATATATAATATATATATATATATATATATATATATATATATATATATATATATATATATATATATATATATATATATATATATATATATATCGTACAGTGTATTATCATTTAGATTATAGGCAGAATTCAATACAACATTGTCATGTATGAAATAACCCATACTGTGTCGTATGATTTGTCAGTCAATTTTGTTAATGAACGTGTGGTTTACCGATTGACCATTCTAATTATTCAATATCTTTACCTAATTTTATATGTAAATAGTTCTTGGTGAAAGCACATCGCGACTGTAGGGTGGACGCGCGACAATAAGGGCGCCAAATCGCTTACAACCTTCTAGAAAAATTAACAAACTTAAAAATGATAATTTTTTAATAGAGTTTATTGTTTCTAGTGCAAAATATTTCAAACTACAATTAGTTCAAGTACTAAATCAGCGTCTGTTCTCCAGGTTAGGTGCGGCTGAAGCGGGCGTCTGTCTTTTATCAAGCGGCTCGCTATATAAATGTGTTCAAGGTAGGACTGGGCCTTAAGATTCTCTCCAGTACGTGGCCTACACACGAAACAAGCGAGTTGAGCAGCAGGTCAACAACTTGCTCTCATAAAAACAATTGAAGTTATGAACCCTAATCAAAGGCCTCGGATTACCATATCGGATTCATCACAAAATCGACCTCGGGAATTGTACCGGACAACGCTTTAAAAATGGAAACATGGAACGTGCTTAGCCTCTTAAGACCTGGAGATCTCCAGATCCTTTCGAACCAAACAAAGAGTTAAACATCAGACTTGCTTGCACAACAAGAGCTTAGATGGTCTGGGAGTGGGATGCATGACACCACCAATGGTTACACTCATCATTACAGCGGCCATCAGAATGGAGGAGAATTTGGAGTTGGCTTCCTTATCCATCAGCGCGCGAAGCATCAAACCATCGACTTCTGCCCTATCAACATGCGGGTATGGACGGTCAGGCTCCGCACTAAGAAATTCAACATCACGATCGTTGCATGTACATGCACCCACCGAAGATAAATTTGATGACATCAAAGATCTGTTCTTTGTCGAGCTGGAGGAAGTCTTCAATAACATACCGCACCACGACATTGAAATCATCGTGGGCGACTTTAACGCAAAAATCGGTAGGAGTGCAGAAAATACATCGTAAATCGGTCCTAACAGCCTGCAATAAAGTACAACTTAGTTGTATCAAGTACGTTTTTCCCACACAAGAGAATCCACAAAGTAACGTGGAAATCGAATGATGGAAGAACGGAAAACCAAATCGATCACGTCATGGTGTCTAAGAGACACTCCACCAGCAAATCCGACATCAGATCTTACAGAGGTGCAGACATGGACAGCGATCATGTGCTTGTCATATTTAAGTATAAGTGCAAACTGTCATCTACGTTCAACCGACAAGCACAAAAGACCGTTCGGTGGAATATAGATGCTTTAAAAGACCAAGCGTCACTGCAGAGTTACCAATCAGCTGTCACTAATTATTTAGAACGGCTAAATAACAACGAAGAAGCTTTTCCTAACATGCAGGAGCAGTGGCACTCTATACAGTCAGCCATAACCACCGCGGCGCAAAGTTCAATCGGAAGAAGGCCTCCGAGGTCCCGCAATGTTTGGTTCGATGATCAATGCCGAAGGGTCGTCGAAATTAAATGAAAGCTTCGTAAAAAATGTTTGGCTCGCAACACTAGAAGCACTCTAGCAGAATATCTCCGCGCTAGGAAAACTACGACTAAATATCTTCGACAAAAGAAGCGCGATCATATGAGATCTTGCATCGAAAACATCAGGACTGTTTGGCTAACGCCAGAAATCTAACTAAAGGCTTCCACCTAAGAAGTACAGCCATCAAAGACGGAAATAGAGAGCTGAGAACAAACGTGGCTGATGTTCTCTCAGTATGGCAAACCTAATTTCAAAATCTGCTAAATCGGAACGACGAAGTGACTCCCATTAGAACAATAGCTCCTCCAGGTGAAGAGGTCCTTGTTGAATATCCTACAGTAGATGAAGTAGATGCAGCTATTAGTAGATTAGAAAATGGAAAGGCACCCGGTCTCGACGGAATCCCCGCAGAATTGATTAAGCTCGGAGGCGCTACTCTTGCAACAAATCTATATGACCTCATCATCTCTATTTGGGACGAAGAACAGTTGCCGGAGAATTGGAAGACCGCACTCATATGTCCGCTGCAAAAAAAGGAGACCATCTTAAAGGTATAAACAGAACCAGAGCGTTGACGACGAGCGTCAACGAATAAAAATAAATTTCGCCAGCGATATCGCTGTAGTAAACATAATCACTAACAAAAGCGTCAGCGTATCGCGATATAAAAATAACAAGAAAAATTTTAAAACATGGCTACGGTATTATGCTTCTTTATTAAAAGGGCACATTAAAAAAATAAAAAACAGTTGGCAACATTGTTTCGCCGGCGATAAAATTAGAAATAGACTCTAAATTTATTTCAACGAAAAAATCGTCGTCGCCACCGTCGATGTTTCTGTTAGCATACTATGCTTTTAGTGTATTTTAATTTAACAGGCGTCGACGCTAGTCGTTGTCGCTCTGGTTCTGTTTATAGCATAAATGTGGAAACTATCGTGGTATCGCTCTGTTGAGCACTGCTTACAAAGTGTTGGCTAATGTTGTACTTGACAGACTCATCCCACCCGCCGAAAACACCATTGGCGACTATCAATGTGGTTTTCGTCCGATCGACTACTGACCAATATTTTATAATGAGGATGATCTTGGAAAAATGTTGAGAGTACAACCTAACCATACACCAACTGTATATAGACTTCAGACAGGCATATCACAGTATAAACCGCGAAAACTTACAGGCCGCGCTCATATGCCTAGGAAGTCCAGAGAAAGTCGTTTCTCTGTGCAAATTAAAAACCTCTGGATCTGTATTTAGAATCGTAATTGAGGGAAATGTGTCAGACCCCTTTGAAATAACATCTGGTGTTCGACAGGGAGATTCACTCGCGCCTGTGTTTAACTTGGCGCTTGAGTACGTAGTGAGAAAAAGCAACATTGAAACTTTGTGCTGTATATTTAATAAATCAGGCCAAATTCTTGGATAAGCAGATGATATCGTGCTTCTTGGCCGAAGACCTAGCGATATCAAGGACAGTTTCATACAGCTCGACCGCTGCCCAAGAATACTTGGTTTAGGGGTGAACAGCAGCAAAACAAAATTGTTATCAACACCCAGGAACATCTCCATGGTAAATCTCGGAATTGGCGACCATAACTTTGATAGCGTCGAAAACTTTAAATACTTTGGGTCAGTTATAACACCGTCGAATGATTTGCAGGCAGAAATAAAAGCCCGAATCGCTGCCGGACAACGAGTTTTCTACGCCCAATCGAAATTATTGCGATCTCAACTTATGTCGCAGTTGTGCAAGCTCGCACTTTATAAAGCACTCATAAGACCTGTGCTGGCTTTCGGAAGTGAGAGCTGGACCATGACCTTTAACGATTGTAGATTGTTATCTACCTTCGAAAGAAAGGTCATTCGCTCAGTCTTTGGTCCAATCAAAGTCGCGCACAACGAATATCGGATTCGTATGAACCACGAGATAAGGCAACTTCTTGGAGGCTGCGATATTATCGGATTCATCAAATCCAATCGAGTTAGATGGCTCGGCCACGTTACGCGATCTCCAGAACAATGAATGACCAATAAAATGTTCCATCAACAACCAGCCGGTGTTCGTCGTAGAGGAAGACCCCGATTGCGCTGGCGTGACGACGTCGAATAAGATCTACATGCATTAGGATGTCGAAACTGGAGGACGAGAGCGATGGACCGAGATGGATGGAGGACCTTAGTGCGAGTGGCAAAATCCCTTCATGGGATGTGAAAGCCAGAGAGAGAGAGGTTATGTACGAAGCTAGAACTAATACAATATATGTGTGTGTTTTAATGGCAATTTTCCAGTTTTAGAACTTATATTTGTTGTTTATATTCCTTTATTAAGTGACAATATTACTACTATTTATTATTATTTTAATAAAAATAAAAATTGTCGCAATCAACAAATATACATAATTTAAAATTAATTTAATTTAATTTTGTTTTAATTAAAAAAATTAATACAAGTGGTTTCAAAGAAAACTATTATTGAAATCAAAAGTAAAATCGACAGAAGTAAGTATACTACTCGGTAATTTTAGACTGTACTTTAGATATTAGTAAGGAAGAAAAATGTTACATTATGTCCAGTATTAAAAATTGATGAACATTTTATCAACCACCTTTAAGTTTAGTACTATATATATACCGATCGCGACGGAAAAATTCGGTGGTAAAAACTCCTCAGTATTGAAATTGACTGTTACTGTCAGCCATGTTTCACTCAGAAATATTATATCGTAATTGAACTACAAAATTACAAGAACAAAATTTTTTTTGCATTGGAACGCATGTCCATCCAGTTATTATTGATCTTGATAACGACGTTGCTGAATTAAAGTTGAGCTTGTGATTAAAAGATGATTCATTAAATGACGACGAGCGTTAATGAATTTTTATAATAATACACCTGGCCGCTACGCTGAAAAATCTAGTATTCGGTTAAATTTGCTTTCAAATTGTAAAAGAAAAACATTTCCGATCATCATTATGTCTAAAGCAATATAACACAGGCTTATCGATTTCAAATTTTTTTTTTACAAACGTCAGCAACGTTCTCGCGCAGTCGAGAAACTAAAATCCACCGCTGTAACAATAATTTTGGCCAATTCAGTATTATTAATTAACAGTTTATTAGTTTCAGTTGTTGTTATATTTAATTTAACAATTTTAATTAAATATTGAGCATTTGTATATTCTGTATAGCATTAGTTTGGTTTAGGTAAACCATTGGAACAGATTTCTCCGACAATCCGTTTACAGACATGGCATCAACCAAGCTACAAACTTTGGCTTGGTTTCTTGTTACTTTTAAATGCCCTTAACCATCTGGTCAACATTTGCTTATTCGCTGGGAATTGATGAAATTTTATGCTATCGAACAACTAAACACTGTACCATTTTGTTCTCAACTTTTTATAAGAAATTTTGATTTTTTTGAAGTTTTAACCAAAGAAGCCCTCTACTGGGCTAAAACATCTAGATCGCGTATTATGACAACCTAATTTTAAATGTTTCTCACAGACCTAGTTATTTTACCAGGTATCCTAAACCAATTTAATTGTAGAAAGTGAACCAAGCAAAATAAAAATTCATTGATTCTTGACTAATTACAGAAATTATTTATAAACAAATTATGGCAAAATTGATGCTCATTCGCATGCGCTGTATATAAAAATCCAATAATTACACCGGTACACTGCTATCAATTTAAATTATCGATTAAAATAATTTCCCAATCCACCCATGTATGTAAAAACAAAGTAAATTTCATATGACAACAGCAAAAGTTTATATCCGCGCAATGATATTAATATCAAATCCACTCGACTATAGATAAAAATCATCTGGATGTAATAAAAAAACAATAATAATATAACTTCCACTGACAATAAGAATGAAAACTATAAAAAAAAAAAAAAAATCTAATCTAAATTACATATATGCGTGATTTATATATTACAACCGTCAATAGTTAATTTTTATTGCTGAAATATGGAGAAAATAGTAATACACAATCGATCAACCCACACCATGTCTATCTACATATCTATACATATATGTATATTCTCTAAAAAACTAATCTAAAAACACAAGTCACAACATATGTGAATAATAGCACACGTATTTACATATTATAGAAAACATTGACTGCTGTTCGCAGCAAATTAAATGTATGTATGTACTATATGTTACTGGTTGTATAAAAATAATAATAAAAATTACTCTCGGAGATAGTTCCAACATTTATTTAGGATTCGCTCGCAAAGCCTAAATAAATGTTGATCGAGCCTGTACTCGCTGCCCTTTTTAGCACAAAATATGCAAGCGCGCAGCGATCATTCTCGTTTCTAACTAACTTACGAAACACTCTAGGCTAATAATTTAGACACTTTAAATCTTTATATATGTACGTTATACTTACATAATGTAAATGAGGTTGAACACTTTGAACACCTACACCACTTTGTATTTGTTGATGTTGTGTTGATAATATAACATGCCTGAGTGTACCATTTTCATCGACAATTTGTTGCATTACATGCCCAGGTGGTACTTGGACGGGCATCGCCATTGGTGGTGTACCACTTTGTGATACCATTGGTACTGTAACAGGACCTGTAATACATAAACAAAAAAAAAATCATCAATTTATAACGAAACAAATTTAACTTCACAAGTAAATTGGTCTCAATGCGCCCCATCATCATTAAATTGAAATTTTAGCTCATGACAAAATTTTTTTGATTTATAGCCGATGTTACTTAATGCTATAATTTTTATTATTATGATGTCACAAACTAATTTTTTTTTTATTATTATTATACGATTGAGATGATGTTGATGAACATTACGTATATTTATAGAAATCGAATATAAATATATGTATAGTGCGAAACAATAGTAAAAATAGAATCAATTTTATGTTAAAAATCAACAAGTGCCATCGAACAATATGTAATCAGATCTATCGAGATGTTTTATGAATTTTGTAGGTGTTAAGATTTTGATTTCTTATAGATTTTTATGGTTTAATTAGCCAAGTGAAATGGGTATTGTGGATTTTTATCCGTATATAGATTGTAGATAGACATGGTAGACACATTATATATAGACTATCATTTGTTGTTGTTGTTATATGATGTATAAGTTAAGTGTTACTAATGTTACTAGGAAGGGAGATTTTTAAGTTAGCGGAATGAGTCAGAAAGGAATATTTATAGTTTTTTTTAGTATTAGGTAGGTCTTAAGGCCAAATTGAATAATAAATATTTGAGTTGTATGCAAAGGTCACTACAACATGATTATTACTGGAAAATAAACTTATCACACTGGTAAAAAAAAATAATAATACAGAATTTAAAGCATTATTGGAAAAGTTTCACATCAGATGCATAAAGAACTGTCGGGAGCTTTAAATGTTAATCGAATAAATGTTGTTAAGCCATTAAAACTTTTAAAAGAGAGGCATTGTTTAAGTAACTGCGAAATGACGATGATGGTTTTACTGCTACGATGAAAAGTACTTTCGTTAGGAAACATATAATTTTGACTCTTGTTGGCTAAATATGAAAAAATGACGTCATTATTTTTTTTATATGAAAAGAACGTTTTCACCAAATTTTTTGGTTGTGAAAATATTCTAGTATATTTTAATTTAAAATTTAAATAAATTGTTATATTTTTAATTTGTTTCATAATTTATTTAGAATGTATGTAAAAGATAGCGGTTTTGATGAAGAAAACGTTTTTAACCAGAACCAAAATTTTAAAACCGATAATAAACTTCGAGTAGAAGATTTTCACCATAATGATTTTCATCACAAGCAGTGGAAGGTGACATTACAGTTGAAAAAAATGTGTAAATATCAAGAGTAAATATCTTGTAGTAAAAGCAAAGGTAAAAGTCAAAATTTATTAAAACAAATCAAATTATCATGAGCAAAAACATTTATTTTTTTAACGAAGGCCAACCGCCATT
The DNA here is from genome assembly GCA_963556175.1 of Tipula confusa. Taxonomy (NCBI): domain Eukaryota; kingdom Metazoa; phylum Arthropoda; class Insecta; order Diptera; family Tipulidae; genus Tipula; species Tipula confusa. The sequence goes on from OY744475.1 coordinate 28,656,635, forward strand.
TCTTTATCAAATATCCACTTTCCCTATTCTAACCGTAAACCATGAACCAGAAACGGTAAAAAAAATGTTTTAGTGGAATCCACACATTATTCAATTGTTTAACGCAAAACCTTCTATATAGTATACAAACCCGATTGTCACCAATATTATTTAATTGTTTTACCATCTATACTTGAAAGTATTGATAATAAAAAAAACAAACAATTTTTATGCTTATTTAGAACTAACACAATCAATAGTATAGATTACCAAATGTAAGACAGTATCTGCGTACTCAATACAACAATCAGGCTTGTAATATATTCGTGTTGGTTTTGATTTGACGGCCTAACAATAATAGCAAAATCTACACCGCCTATAGTTTGAAAAAAAAAAAGCTTGACATCGCTTCTTTGTTATACCGGGTGATTTTTTTTCACTTAACATTTTTCTCAAGAGTGCTGTACTTTTTGAAATATTTTCAAAAGTCGAAAAATTCCCTATGGAAGCAGCCACTTCCGGTTAGCTGATTTCTGCCAAAATTAACTAACCTACGTTCTTATTTTTAGCCGGAGAATCCGAATTTGCAATAAAAAATAGGGGTGCATATTGTAATTTTAAAGTTACCTCCCTATCTGCAAGGAAGGAAGGGCGGCACTAATTTTAGTACTAATGTATTTCCCCCGTGGAATGATTAAGTTTTGATCTTGGACATTTTGTCCGTAAAGTGCTTATGTTCCGAGATATTTGAAAGTTTTAGTTTAAAAAAATCACACGGTATACTATCAAACGGTAAATAGGTTCACTGTAGGATTGTAGCCTACAATCAACAAAGTCCGACAATACTCATAATCGAACAGAAACAGCGCTAAGGCAAACGAACCTGGTGTTAAAAGATCTTCGGGATGAATTTAAACCATCTAATTACGTACTGTTGCCTACGATAGCTAAAATTCTTAAAATTCTTTCCTTAAGATGAAATTGCTAATTCAGACTGGTGGAAGAATATCAAATTGAAACAACGCTTGAAATAACGATAGATATATTTTCGTTTCAAACCAAATTATTAAGTATCAATATATGTACAATACGTAAGGTTTGAAGTTTCTAAAGTGTATGATCCCTCGGATGGCTCGCACCAACGATCATGATATTCAATCTTATCATTCAAAAATTATGAATTGCCCATGTAGATTCGGACACACCATTGTCATCAGAAGCCAATGATGAACTTCAATCAGTTTATCCAGGGTTTACAAATTTGAATCGAATCGAAATTTAAAAGTGTTACCATATGGTACAGCCGTCTTCGAGCAAGCAGCAGCGACGACAGAATCACCGCACAAATGATTTGTTCAAAAGGTAAGGTAGCTTCTATAAAACAGGTATGCTTGCCTAGGTTAGAATTATGCGGCGCTTATATTTTGGTAAACTTGGTAAAACTAATCTAATAATGCCTTATTTCGGTAAAGTGGCGATACGAAACAAGTAAACAGAAACCAGCAGATTTAATTACCAGAGGAGTTCAACCAGATCGATTATAATCGATTAGAATTATGGTGGAAAGGGCCTCCATAGCTCGAACAAGAGGAGACAAATTGATCAAAATACCAATTGCAGTCTAACAAATTTAGTCCTGTCATAAGTAAATCGAAAAAACAAACCTAGTCGCAAACCTATCCATAATCGACGAACTGATAAAATCTTGTTCAACCGTTCTAGTTTAATTTATAACTCAAGCGTTCTACGGAATTTGTGTTGCGATTTGCACGATTATCAAAAGGAATCAAAAATTGGGTGGTGTGGTATTTCATTCATATTAAATATTCTTCGGCTAAAATCCTGGATGTTGAACGCTCGAAATGCTACAAAACGACTCATCTTGCGTCATCTGAGAGGCTAAGGATTTTGGAAAAGCTGGCACAACGACTATTTAACAACCAAGGCCCAACGTACAAAATAGCAAAGCAGGGGAGCAATATACCAGATAGACTACGTTTTAGTCAGAGAAACATATCTTCCTCCAAGTAATAGCTGATGAGCCTCATTACTGAGATGTATCCTGCGGTGAAGATAATATTACTCGAGTAGTTACATTCAAAACAATAAATAGAGGGTTCATCAGACATGTAGTAAAAATTGTGAAGCTACCAGTTCGAAGTAAGATGTAAGTTAAGGAAATGATAAAACGGCTTTTACCCGCACCGTCTTCGTATTGTTTTAGACAACCCAAAGAAGAAAAGTCGTTCTCTACCCTCAGAAGCCATTGTCGCCAACAGCAACCTTTGCGCCTACTAAATGGAGTCTCTCCTCTCAGAGCTGCACCATCCGCTTAGGATCGGCTAGCGGAACGTAACCGAGCCAGCGTACTCTATGTTCTATTATTTTATAAAAGAAATCAGGAAGTTTCATTAAATTCGTGATCTCGTGGTTGAATAAAATTCGGTAAGCGTCGTCAACCTCGCATTCGGGGCCATATATCATGCACATAATTCTTTCAAATATTATTAACTATCTCTCATACTCATGCGTCAGGGTTCAACTCTCACACCCATACTTGACAACGGCTCTAATCAACACCTTGTTCAACTTTAGTATGTCGGCATTTGCAAGGTATTTTGAATTTAGTAGTAGACGTAAGGCGTAAAAAGCACAGTTACCGGCGGCAAGACGCGCTTTAATATCCCCTCCCACACAGTTATCATGGATGAATTATCGGAAACCAGTGCTCATATATTTAGTTTTGAACTCATTGTTTTTGGGATCAACGAAAGCTGCTAATCGTATAAGTGGCTTCAGTAGTTCTCTGACACTGTTGCCATTCAGCCCGATTATACAGATATCATCTACATATACCAGAATTGAACTGACGGTACAAGATAAATTCCACATGAGATTAAAGAGTATCGGGGACAAAGCATCTTCTTTCCGTATAACCCAGAGCTAATTGCAAAAAATCGTGATAGCTTGTTCTCAACTTACAAAAACACAATATTCTCAAACACAATATTGTGACTGCATTACTGTCATTTTACACAAACGCACATATGTGTGAAGTAGTCACAGACATTGCAGAGCAAACCATAAGCTATCCTGAAAGTTTCAGTCATAGGGTTGTTGGAAATTCAAGAACACCTAACGTCACGAAATATTTCGTAATATTTAGAAAGAACCATCTTCAACGAAAAACTTGATCAGTGAGTGACTGACTGATTCGGGCAAAATCCTCCTTGGTAGTCATCTACAATTTCCTCCGCCAGTGAAGTGATTCTCTCTAATATTAAGTGAGAAAGTAATTTATATGCTGTACAAAAGAGAGCTATGCCGCAATAGTTTTCACATTTTGAGCGATCTCCTTTTTTAAGAATAGGGCACAACCCGGCCACCTTCCATTCAACGGCATACCTTCGCGTTGAATATCCAGAGCTCGGGATTAATACAATCAACCCAGGGGAACGGTTTCGTTTTACTTTCTTCATGGTCAGTGTGAATTCCTTGTAAGATGGGGTTTTTTGCACATCTCCGCAGTCTGTATATTTTGACCACTTTCAAATACTGCATTTGACAATTGTAGAACATACGTAAATCAGAGAAATGCTACTTCCAAGTGTCGAGCACTGCATCGATGTTAACACGGTGGTTTCTATCCTGGCCTCGAATGGCGATAGACCTAGGTCTGAAGGTTTAGTAAATACCGATGACTCATTTAAAGAAGTTACGATAACTGCATTGCTGAGTTGTTGTACTCTTAAGACGTCAGCTTTCCACTTGGCGGTTCATTTAGAAAGATCCGCTTGGTTCTTCCGTATTCGCCCTTCTTTATTGACTATATTCTGTTGCTCAACAGAAAAACGAAACTCCTTATCAAACCAATCATTTTTGGGTTTAATTCGTATCATATCTAGAGTTGCCTGGACAATACTGATGACCGAAGTTTTCAATACTTCCCATAAAGCGTTCACATCATCAGAACAGGTTCTGATATTGTGCTTTCTCATTTTATTAGACCCTCACAATTGAAACGTAAATTTCATTTTCCTGTGATCCTTGACTTGTACGAAACTGCCATTTTAGCTTTGTCAATTTTAGACATAATAAAATGAAATAGAAACGGAAAACTGCCTACAGGCATGACCTGCTAAGTATTAAATAATTTTCGATTCAGTATAGCATGAAGGTTTAGTATGTTAACTTACTCAAATGAAATTTAATTCAATTTTTTAGGTCTCTTTCTACAATTTAAAACCTCAAAATCTACAATTTATAAAATATATAAAATAATCAAAATGATATATCCACTGAAAAAGGTAAGTCTTTATTTTTAAAGTATTGCTTTATAAAACTACCATCTAGTTACTTTTACTATACGGTCACCAACAAAATATTTCATACAATACACACTGCCAGATGGCACTACTTGCAATTTTATCTATGCGCACTCTTTTAAATAATAAAAACCTTTAAAATCTCTCAGTCAGTGCCTTTTATGGGACGATGCTAACTTATCTATCGATAAAAGCCTTATTATTTTAGGCGTAAATTGATTAACAATTTACTAAATATCAAAATATTAATATTGAGTTAAAAAAGTCAAATAATTTACGTAAAGTTATTTTCATCATAATTTTACAGATGTAACATTTTTCATTCTCACAAATCACTATACAAAGCTACTTAGCCTGGCCCACCCCATATATATATTCATACTATTTGCAAATTTATTTTTATACCAAGCCCAAAACTAAAAGATAAACAACTAAAAAAAAAAAACTAAACACAATTGAATCCGCGAATTGAGAACAAGAAGTGAACCTAAACATAACATAAACAAGAAAACTGCAAATTAACAATATTTTGAAAGGGAAAAGCAAAAATCATGATTTTTAAAAGAATTTACTTTCAAATTCTTAAAGAAATCTATTTATTGTATATAGTGTGTGTGTGTGTATGTGTGCCTACTATTGAGTAGGAAAATTGAGGTTTATCATGTTTTGGGATTGGTTTCAGGGTTGATGGAATTTACTCTATGACGTGTTTATCATATAGTAAACGGGAACAATAGTGAATATTAGTTTCTTATTATTGAATAAATCTTAATTGGTATGTTAGTGTACTTGTATGTGTGTTATATATTGTGTACTGCTTATAAAATTGAAGGATCACGACTTTAATTGTTTCGAAAAATAGATTGTGAGGTCGAATCGCACGATTGCAAAATATAGTTATTATCGTTACGAAGAATTTTACCATAACACGCGATCGATTCCGCTCAATGAACTTTCGCGTCTTTATTAAGCTGTGCAAATACTGACGTAGTAATAAAGTGTTTTGCATATATGTACTAGAAAAAAAAAATTCGTGATGGCAATTTTATGAAATCAGATTAAAAAATGTTTAGTAAAAAACGTGCATTGAATTTAATCAAAAATATAATAAAAAAAAATTTGTTATGAATCATAAGGTGGTTCCCAAATTTGTCAAACAATTGTAATGACAAGTCTACATATATGAATATTACGTCACCCACTTATAGATTAACTATTTGTCGCCAAAACAATTGACATTTAAATATTCCAAAAAAATGTATCAACATTTTTAATGTAGGAATTAATATGACAGGCAGTAACTAATTAATTAGAATCTATTTCATCTTTCAACATCAGTGTGTTTATGATTAATGTAGCCGGTAATTTTTAGACACCTACACAACTAAACCCTAATCTAAGTACTTCATTTGAAAGTATAATTTTATTGCAAAAAATAAAAAATGGAATATTGATTATCTTCTTGCTTTATGACATAACACGCGCAATAACTAGTAGAGTAGTAGGTAATGCAATGATATATTAATTATAACTCCAGCAAAAATATAAAGCATCAACTACAACACTAATGCCACTTTTTCTTTCGTTCTTGGCTAATAGTCGAGTAACATGCAAGGGTTAACACACAAAAGATGAAGTTTTAAATTTCTTTTCTGTTTTGTGTTATGTGAGTATATATATTTTTTTATTTTTTAAACAAGTTTCATGACCTTTAAAATAAATTTTTTAAAGTTTTGTTAGTTTCTTGATTAAAAATATATGTTGGAAATGGATTTGGCTTGAAAAATTATACTAAATACCAATTCATTACAGTGTGCTGAATGTTTAATAATAATTGGTTATTTTTCAATAATCGGATTCGATCTGAATTTTCTGTTCGATGCAGAAATGAAGTTAGCACCATATTGACCACAACGTAAATGGTTTATTTGAGTATACAGGGTGTCCAGGTTTGAGATGCTAATTCATTAAGGTGTGATTTTTTGGTTCCGTAATATTTGATTATATATATTTTGACAGTCTCTCGTAGGATTGCCAATTTTAGTACTAATATATGCGTTTAGTAACTAGTTTTTAAATTTGTAATTGTTATAGCGGTTTGGAATATATATGTGTCGCCCCAGTCGGAGAAATCATATAAACGATAATCCAGATTACAAAATGGTCCTTGGAGTCGAATGTAACACAGCTAGCTGCATTTACACAACTTTAATTTGCACTACTGTATATGCCGGCATTCCATCAACTGGGCGCGTTTCCGTACACGTGGTAAAACCTAAAGGAAACTGTAAGTCATTTCCAATATTTGGTAAAAAAATTTAATAAAAAAACATGAGTGAACTAAAGAAAGATAAAGACAACTTGTATTGTGGAGTTAAATTGCGGCCAAATTGATTCAGAAACGTGGACGCATACTTTCTAGCTTAACTAATGCTAGAACCTTTATCGAAAGCATAGATCGAAACAATCCAACTCTCGAACAATTAGACGCACGTTCAGTAAAATTAGATCAGCTTGCACTGAATTTTTGACAATCGAAGATTAACTAATGCTACGACTTGACCAGATTTCAAAGACATCTGAATTTAAAAACACATTTTTAAAAATTATCGTAAATGTGTTGATTAAATCGTTTTTGGAAATAACTTCGAGTCAACAGCTAGCAACTAAAACACATCGATCAGCCATATAAGTTACCGAACATATAAGTTATCGGTAAATAATGACAATCCGAGCATTGGAGAGTTGCAATATCAAAGTTTGCTGGTTATACCATTTCAAAAAACAGTTTATACTGCATCACCAATTAATACTTGCATTTGTTGTAGCAAACCTCATCCGTTATTCAAATGTTTCAAGATCAGAGTTTATGCTGTTACTGGTCGAAGAAACTTTGTTAAAGAGCGAAATCTTTGTTTCAACTGTTTGCGGCCCTTTGGATCACCAACTGTTTTTCTCGAAGAAAGTGTAATATTTGTGATAGCAATCATAATACTCTATTTCATTTATCAAATAATACAAACACTAAAGCCATGTAAATTTCAGTGATGGACAATAAGCAAATCACAGAAAGTAATCGCCAACAACCATATCACCAAACACACCTCTGGAAATCAATTCACCTGCAATATTACAGTTCTTCTAACTATCACAGTATCTGTCCACGATATACACACCGATTTGCATACGATTAGATCCCTTCTATAGACTCCGGATCAGAAACTTCCATCATTAAAGGGAAGATGGCCAACACACTCCAAATAGAATGGCAACATTCCTCAATGTCGGTGAATGGTTTATCGTTTGTGAGTGCTGGAAGAACAAGGGGTAGCATAAATGTCATACCACACTCAAAGTATGATAGAGCAATATGTTTAAACCGCAACGCACTAGCTCTTCTCTGACTACCTCCAAGCTGCCATCAAAATCATTTACTCTTAGTCAAAAAGAACTGGAACAACTATAGCCACTCTTCAGTTAGCTGATCCCAATTTTTATGAATCAAACGAAGTTGACATAATTTTAGGTATCGATATTTTCTTCAAAGTATGGTTTATAACGGTTAACTCAGATCTTCAGGTATATAATACTTTATTTGGTTGGGTCGTTGGAGGATCGGTAAACAATGATGGTTTTATGGCTATTAATTGTAATAGTGATGTAGTGTCCAACGATATTATTTTCACGATAGTTCAACGTTTGTCGGAGGTAGAAGAGCAGGATTCCAAAATAACATACTCAGCAGAAGATATTAACGATCAAAGACACTGTTAGAAGTTTGGGTTCATTATTTTCATAGTTATATATGCGATGACTTGTTTCGCATTTCTGGCAATCCGTACTTTATATCAGGTAGCTCAAGAAAATTGCCATCACTGTCCAGATGCATGTCTATTTGAATGATAAAAGCAAATTGGGATGAAACATTACCACAAAAAATTGAGAAATGTTGCATGGAGATTAAATCAGAAATGCCATGTTTGTCCCGATCCAGGGTGTCGAGATATATACCAGCTCAAACCAAAATCCAAATACAATAACATACGGGTTCTGTGATTCCCCGGAAAAGGTTTATGCCACAGCCATATATGCCCGCTTTATAGATTCTAAAAGTAAGATGCACTCTTGACTCATCTGTGCTAAATCTAAAAGTGTAAGCATTAAAACATCTATCGCTGTCCAGATTGTAGCTATGCAGTGCTGTTCTGTTAGCCAAACTGGGAGAGAATATTAGCAGCGTTTTTAACATAGACAAAAATACTCTATTTACACGGACTGACTATACGGTTATTTTGGGTTATCAGATAAACTACATAAATGAAACTGGGCATTGTTTCAGGTTCGCAGATTTGAGCCGGAAAATCAACCGATGAATTCCCGTCAACGTTGAGTCGTTTAACTACTGGAAGGGGATTACCCGCACATATTTATTTCGATAATGGCTCTAATTTTTTAGGAGCCAAACAAAAATTTGATCAATTTTATAATATTCAAATCTACAAAGGGCATAACACTAAAGTAGGAGAGTTCCTTGATGAAAAATATATTATATGTCATACAAACGTTATTATCAAGATTAAAAATTAATCCACTTTTTTCAAAAAAAATTATTTCTGATAAATAAATTGTTGTAAATAACATCAATGGTTCTAAAAGTTGTGTTAATAGCTTATCGATTTTTTATTTTAATTGTAGTGGTATGCGTTCAAAAGTAAAAAAATTTTATCTTGGAGTTTTGGAGTCGAATTACGACATAATAGTTCTGACTGAAACTTGGCTGACTGTCAATTTTAGTACGGAGCAATTTTTTCCTCCGGATTTTTGTGTTTTCCGTCGCGATCGGTATAGTTATAGTACTAACCTTAAAGGTGGTGGTGTTCTAATTGCAGTTCGGAAAAACTATTTCAGTGAACTTGTATTTTCTGATCCTATCGTGGAGTCTATTGCGGTTAAAATTAAAATAGACACATCTTTTATAATAGTTAGCACAGTATATTTTCCCCCTAATTCATATACATCTTTTTGTCATGTTTTTCTTGAAAGCATTTCTAATAAGTTGTTGTCCTTTATTAATGAATGCACTGACTTATTTTAGGCGATTTCAATTTTCCCGATTTAATTTGGATGATGAATGACGATGTTTTTGTGCCCTCCAATACTTGTCAATCTTCCGCTCTAGTGTGAGATTTTATGGCAAACCTGGGTACTTCCCAGATAAACAACATACTTAATAGTCGCGGCACTTTTCTGGACTTACTTTTTTATAATAAATTTCGATCTTTTAAGCTTGAATTGTGCGACGACATTGCTGGGTCTTCGAGTATATATCATTCACCTGTTTCAATAAATATTTCTTTCGAATGCTCAAAAAAGCTACAATAAAAACTGTACTGTCTTTGATTATTTGCACGCCGATCACGAATCCATAAATATTTGTTATCAAAAGTTAATTGGGCAATTACTCTATCAAATTATGATATCAACAGTTCTGTAAATATATTTAATGAATTGTTAACTAATATTATTGAGCAATTTATTCCTAAAATTATGGCCAAAAAGTCGCATATGCGTAACGACCCATGGTTCACAAAAGAACTTAAGCAATTAGAGGCTTCGCGTAATAAATATCACAGGATATACAGGGACAATCCTGAAACAATCTGCGATTTCTTTGCGGAATACTTTGGAAGCGTTTTTATTAAAGATAACAGGCATGTACCCATTTTATCTGGTGATAATTCAAAAATTATCTTTTCTGAGCTAGATGTGGTGGAGGCATTATTAAACATGGACGCTTCAGAGGGTCCTGGTGACTTACCCGTGTCTCTATTAAAGCGTTGTGCTGATGGATTTGCTGCTCCGTTATGTCTATTATTTAACTTGAGTCTTAAACAAGGCAGATATCCTGATGCTTGGAAAGTATCAAAAATCATACCGATCTATAAAAGTGGGGCCCGCAGTAATGTTACTAATTATCGCGGTATTGCAATACTATCTTCTATTCCAAAACTATTCGAGTCAATGGTCAATAACATATTATATTTCCACTCTAAAAAATGGATTAGCGGACGTCAGCATCGATTTTTTCCTGGTCGTTCAACGATCACTAATTTGGCTGTTTCCCAAAATAAATTAATCAATTCGGTTACAGCGGGTACTCAAGTCGATGTGATTTATACCGATTTTGCAAAGGCATTTGACAAACTGATTCATCGAATATTATTGGGAAAACTTAATATACTGAATTGTGACTTTATTCCGTTAAACTGGATAAGGTCTTACTTATCAAGTCGGAAAATGTATGTTAAGATAAACGTTACATCATCAGCATATTTTTTTGCATCGTCTGGTGTGCCGCAAGGAAGCCACTTAGGGCCTTTATTATTTATATTATTTATTAATGACGTTGTTGACTGTTTTGAATATGATTGTGTTTTATTTGCCGATGACATGAAAATATTTGCAAATATTTCTTGAACTAGATCGTGAATTATTTCAACGCCACTTAAACAGGTTTCGTGATTAGTGTGCTATTAACCTAATGTTTTTAAATGTTGATAAATGCCATGTAATTACTTATTCTAAAGCTAAGAATCCATTAATTTTTGATTATTTTCTTAACGACCAATTATTGAGTAGAGTTAATGTGGTTAATGATTTGGGGGTCAATTTTTGTTATTTGCTCTTAAAAAATGGCCATCTCTTGTGAACGAAGTCTATAAACTTTCGCCGTACTTGGACCGGTGTAAGTTTTTAGGTCTCCAAACATTGGCCTCTAAGCGAAAATGTGCTACATTTGCACGTGACTACATCTAGTGCTACATTTGCTCGTGATATTATTTGTGGTAAAGTAGACTGTGCTGACCTGCTTTTACTTTTGAACTTTCATGCTCCTCAACGCACTTTGCATCCTCGTGTTTTTCTGCATATTTCGACTGCAAATAGTAACTACGGCCACTATGGTCCTATAGCGCACATTTAACGTGATCTTAATACCGTGGCTAGTTGTTTTGATTTCCATATTTCCCGCGAAACTTTAAAAAAAGCGATAGCTTTAAAAAAGACAATATTTAAAAAAAAAATTGCTACTTTTATTTGTTTTCCATTGATGTTATGATTTTTAAGCTGTCATTGTTTTAAAAAAATTGAAAATGTACTGTTGTCGATGTAACTCAATTTGCATAAACATGCTGTATGGTAATAAATAAATAAATAAATAAAAAAAAAATACCTCCCTGGGCACCACACTTTGAGGGATTATGGGATGCAAGGGTTAAATCCATCAAAACATATATAAGAAGAGTAATAGGAGATACAGCCCTTACATTTAAGGAATACTCTGCTGTGTCATTGAGGCAATACTGAATTCCCGGACTCTTAAGGTATAAACAGAACCAGAGCGTCAACGACGAGAGTCAACGAATAAATATATATTTCGCCAGCGATATCGCTGTAGTAAACATAACTAACAAAAGCGCCAGCGTATCGCGATATAAAAATAACAAGAAAAATTTTAAAACATGGCTGCTGTATTATGCTGCTTTATTAAAAAGGCACCTTAAAAAATAAAAAACAGTTGGCAACATTGTTTCGCCGGCGATAAAATTAGAAATAGACTCTAAATTTATTTCAACGAAAAAATCGTCGTCGCCATCGTCGATGTTTCTGTTAGCATACTATGCTTTTAGTGTATTTTAATTTGACAGGCGTCGACCCTCGGCATTGTCGCTCTGGTTCTGTTTATAGCATTACTCTGAAAGAATTGAAATCACCAAAGGCATACTTAAACAAATATTAGCCTGTATTCAATCACAAAGAGGACATGTTAACCCAATTTTAAGACATTTTACCCAATATTGCAATAAATCGAGAGTCTTGAGCCAAACTTTGTATTAGGAAACAAATTAAAATTAAGTTAAAAAAATATGATTTTTTTTTAAAGCTCTCAAAATATAATTATTTGAATTTGAAATATTTATATTACAGTTTAATATTTGTATGTAGCTTTTTTCTAAACCAAATTTTTTAAACACGCTGTATCTCATAGGAGTTCTAAAATATCTGCTGCATTAACTGCATTTAAGATTGATTTAAGCACGAGAGATGAAGGGCAATCTTGTTCGCCGTTTTACGAGAAGCCAAGCCTTACATAATGATACTGGGGTGAAATTCAAGGAGATCATTTTAATTTCTTTGAACTTTTCGAGACATACGAGCGAATGCGCTTTAGCAGCAGTGTTTGTATTGAGTAATCCAATTTTGTATTATATATATATATATATATATATATATATATATATATATATATATATACATATATATACATATATATACTATATATTTACCATAATATGCGGGTGAATTTTTGTTCAGACAAAATAAATAACACATGCTAAATATTTAAATATTTACTATATATAAGAATTATGCAAAGACACATATAGCATAAAAACATGCTTATATGAAAATATATTATATAAAATATATTTTTAGAAAACAAGGCCGATTTTGGTCAATTGATTTCAATGTACGCAGCAATTAAAACTTATTGATTTTTATTTTGAAAATCTTTATTCTTATTCTTTTGGTTTTGTAGTTACTTACGAGTATTATCATCAATTAGACAACACAGCTCACAAAGAAATTATCGAAATTAGTCACATCAAAATTGTGGTTTTGCTAACGCACTTTACAAAACTACATATGTACATATAATATCACGTACACTAAAATGATGACACATTAAACAGAAACTATACATATTATATGCAATTTGGTGACAGAATATGTTATATCAATATATTTGTTTTACAATCATGGTGATTAGGTCATATGCAAACTCAATGAAATCATTCCACAACAAAATCAAATCATCCATATAGTAACTATTATTTATAAGTTTTTTGGCAGATTAGCTAATTTAAACTGATCAGAAAAAATAATGTTTTTTTGAAAAAAATTGTGTACTTATAAAAATATTAAGTGTTAGTTTTAATTGTAGTAACACAATTAGCGCATTTTATTGGGCACTGGAATAAGCATTAGAATGCCAAATTTCCGCTTATTTTAATATAAGACCAACAAAAAGTTGCATTTAAATTAATCCATAAAGAATGAAATGCATGCTATTGTTGTTGTAAAATTCCCCAAAAAATATAACTAGCAAATGGATAAATTTTATGCAGTTCAATATTTGAGCAACTTCAATATTTTATTTATTTAACGGGTTACGAATTGATAAAAAAAACACATAAATAAATTTTCGTAATTTTATTGGTTTAGTTTTGATAACTTAAATGTCAAACTTGATTTGTTTTTTCCGGATCAATGCAGAATTATTGTCAGGCAGAATTGAATATGATTTAATTGCTCAGTAGAATGGACGGAAAGGATATAAAATATCTTACATAAATCTAAAGTTTGAGTTATTACTCAACTTGACTTTTATAAAATCATTGAACTTTTATTTAGTTTATTGATCGAACAAAACTAAATTATCTGGTTAAAGCTAACAGAAACGAAAGCGTCCAGATTAAGCCAGTTTTAAATGTAAAAAAAGTCTAAAGCTAGCGGCCAATTTACTTAAATTGAAATAATTAAGTTATGATTCGATATTTTAATATTTTTTGTAAAATTTTGATACGCATACTTTAAAATTTAAGAAGGGACACAATATCGATTTAAATATTATTAAAAATTTGTGTGCTTTTTAAAACAAAAAATTCCACGCGTATTAAAAAGTTTTGAACTTAAAGAAAAACAGCATGCAAGTTGTAATATAATTCTGCAAAATAATCGAAATGATTAAAAACAAAAAAAAAATTCTTAATAAATTTAATTGATAATCAATGGTAGCTCAATGTGATTCAATAATCAATATAGGCCATCGATAATCGATGCAAACAAAATATGATAACATTTCTAAGAATTTGTCCAACTAATCTGTTACATACATATCCATTTGTAATATAATATCGAATATATATACATATTTGATATTCCAATTCCATACAAGTAATTTTATACACAAACATATATACTGACACACAATCATACAAGCATCGTATACAGAAGTTCAATATAAAGTCAAAACAATTATGTTTTAGAAATGAAAACTAAAAATTCTACATGTGTCAGTAACTGTGCTAAATATCTAAGTAATTTGCTAGCCAACACACATTACATCATAATATATTATAATATAATCGTAGCTATATACATGAATATGTATAAATATTAAATATATATATATACAGAACTACATTTCCTGTTTCAACTTACAATAATGCAATTGTAACAATTAGCCAAAATGTAAACTGTTTTTAGATAACTCTATCGTTCATAAAAATAAAAAAAAAATTTTATTAAATCATGACACAAATTAAGCCATTTCAATTTGTTTGCGTTTTCAATTTTCCGGTTGGCAGTAATTTATTCACCTACACAAAACTTTATAATCATTTTAATATTTACTGGTACACATATCGTCACCTTAGTATTTAAGTGTTACAAATTACAAACTTGAGGTAATTGTTTCTTGTAGTTCTAGTGCAACACTTGTTATAACGGGTGGGCCATTTAAAAGTTTAAATTCAAAAATGCAATTAAACAAAGACGGTTCGAAATTTTACCAAATTTATTTTTGTTATGAAGTACAATTGTTCCGGGTAGAGATGGAGTATTATTTTATTCATGTGGCTGCCGCGGCTGGCCTCACAGTACCCCATTCGATCCGACCAATTTTCGAGCAATTTTTCGAGTGTATGTGGTCGTATCTCGGCGATGACATCACGAATGTTGGCCTTCAAATGCTCAATTGTCTCTGGTTTGTCAGCATAACACTTGCCTTTAACGGCGCCCAACAGAAACTAGACCTATAGTTTTAAATCGCAACTTCTTGCCGGCCAATTGACATCACCATTTCGGCTAATTAAATGGCCATCAAACGTTTGACGCAATAAATCGATTGTGGCATGAGATGTGTGGCAAGTTGCACCATCCTGTGAAAATAATCGGTTATCATGGTGCGATAGGTGTCTCAATTGACCGTGATGGTTGCGCCGTCCTCATTTTCAAGGAAATATGGGCCAATGATGCCTCCGCTCCATAACCCGCACCCAACAGTCACTCGTAATGGGTGCATTGGCTTCTGTAAGACCACGTGTGTGTTTTCTGAGCCCCAAATACGGCAATTTTGCTTATTAACGTATCCACCATGATGAAAATGAGCTTCATCCGAAAAGATGATTTTTTTGGCAAAATCGACATCATCGTGCAGTTTCTCGTTGGCCCATCTAGCAAAGATGAAAACGAAGCGGATGGTCATGTGGCTTCAACTCTTGAACCAATTGAACTTTGTAAAGCGTCATACTGAGATCGTTTCGCAATATTCGACGTAAACTGGTGCGTGAAATGTTCAATTGTTGAGAATGATGACGAGTTGATATTGATGGATTCTCAGCCACTCTCAGCCACAGCTTCGATATTTTCGGGTGTACGCACTGTACGAGCACGCTCACGTCTTGGCGCATCAACAATGAAACCAGTTTCACGAACTTTTGCGTATACCGGGCACTGTTGGTCCTTCTCTGCGACCAAATTTTGCACGACATTTTCGTGCAATTTCCGACCAATTGTCTTTGTTTTGGAAATAAATTTCCAATAAATCCCAACGTTGTTCAAGCGTAAATCGATTCATTTCGTTCAGTGGAGATAATATACTGAATTTTGTGACAGAATAGAATGACATAAGTATTGCCGGATTCGAAATAACCGGTGGTTCAAATTTAAACCGATAGATAGCCCACCCTTTAGAAATTTGACATAATACTCCGGTTTAGAATGATTATGAATGAAAAATCAATTTTTTGAGGTTTCCTGCAGAATATAATTTATTCGATTTTTAACCAGATAAAATATTGTGCCGAAATTTGGAAGACCTTCTATGTGGTTTTTAAAATATTGTATTGAACTGGCCTGTCAAATTATTGCTGCTAACAGCAGAGGGATTATATTTTTTCGTGTCACCTTAATAAACACTGTGATGCCTTAACACATTCGCCACTCAAACGATTTTTTTGTGTTCGGGAAAAAACTCACCTTTTAACAATTGTACGACTCCTATATGTATCATGAGTTTGTGGACAGCTGGTATGTCACATAAATGTGACATGAGTTTATGATTGCTTCTACGACACATATGCGAGACATGAATCTTTAATTTTCACAATAAAGAGGACACATATGTGTGACATGAGGCTTAGGTGGAACATAAATTATTTTAAGGTGTACAAAAAAATTGCAAAATTCAGTATATTAGGTTTATATTTCTAAAGATTTAATTATTATTTACATATAAATTAAATATAAGCGTAATTCAGTTTCAGTCTAATAAAAAAAAAGAAAAATTAAAAAAAATTATTGGGTATGCCATAGTCGAAAGCATGGATATGAGCATAGACCGATCAACTCGCCTTGAGTAGCTTTGCATGTGTCACACACATATTTACTCTCAGCCCTTTTACCACTTTTGTAACAAATGCGGCACCTCCTGCACGTCTTGAGCTAGTTTGCCGGCCTAAAATCTGCCCTAGGTACGACGTTATAATTTATATCTCTAAATTCTAGAAGTGACAATTGTCGCTGTTGGTTTCGTTTGTTATATATCCAACACGAATCCCATATTGCTATACCCAGTATGTGAAAAAAAACTTTCATGTACCATCGTACTGAACGCCTTGGGCAAGCATAATACGAAATCATTTGATCGGTCCTATCGATTCCCGACATATTAGCCACTATTTTTGGCTTTACTATTTCCTTATTTCTTTTCGTTATTAAATTAACAAATACGGCTTTTTGTTTGGTAGAAATCATGAAAACGTCTCGCTTCTCTTTCCATTTTAACACCATAACGTTCTCCGCCATGAAATTTGCCCTGGTTTTAATTTGCTTATTATAGCTTGAGAGGGATTGCGTTTCCTGTTCGAACGTAATGTTCCGCATAAATTAGTTTGCTCATTTACTAAGTGCTCTGCCAGTTCAATACTGCAGTAGTAATTATCCATATACAATGTATGTCCTTTACCTAAATATTCCTTCATTAACTCAACAACAACACCAAATGCATGCTCTTTCTCGTTAGACACAGTGCCTCTTCCGGTATATATAATAAAATTTATTAAAAAACCTTCGGGATTGCATAATTCATAGAATTTGATTCCTGTGCCTCTTATTCGGTATATACTGCCGGAATGATAGTCTTCCACGTCATAAGAGGAGAGCATCATATAATGAAAGATTTTGAGGGAGGCTATACAATTTCTTATGTTAGCCAGAACGTGATTTGTGAAATTTTGTAGTTTGTATAATCTATTAGTTTTGACGTCGTGTTGCTCGTCATAAAAACACATACACCTAAGGATGTTTTCAAACCTTATTCGAATCATTGTCTGGCCGAACACATTTTGAACATAAAGCCTAGTTTCGCTTAATAGTGTATTAGGCTTGGTTTTCTATTTAGAGGGATTAGTAGACATATGACAAGCATTTGTTTCAATTCACTAATGGTCACATCTTTCCATCGACGAAGGTTTGAATTTGCTGATAATTTCTTATGCTCAATAATGAATTTAGCACGTGCGTTAGTCCAAATAACTTTTTTTTTTCGAGCAACACCTCGTCAAATATTTTACTGAAATATTCTTCTACTGGTTCGGCGGTTGGTGGTAGATCTATAGATATCAATTCTGCTCCTGTAAAAACTATGTTATTTGTTTCAGTTCCACATTTCATCGTTAATTTCAGAAACATTTTCTTGAACTGGAACCTCTTCGAAGTCCATTTCTACTGAGCATTCAGATGATATACTGTCAGTGTCATAGATGCGAAAGCTACTGCCCGAATCTTCAAAGTTTATTTCACTCTTGCTGGAGCCCAATTCAGATTCATCAGATTTACGCGCAGGCTGCATGCGCTTTCCTCGACTTTCCATTATGCAAAAATTCTTAACCAAGAACCTATTATACCAGCACAACAGAAAAAAATCTGCAATTAACTTGAATTCCACCCAAATAAGAAAATCGGAGAGTGAAATAATAAAATTACTACTTACAACTTTATGTACTACACAAATAACTTTGATTAATTTTTATTACACTTCAAAAATCTAGTTTTGAATTAAAAATCCTAAATTTATTTATTACCAATTTATTATAAATGATATACCTTTTTACTAGACAAAAATCGTCGACAAACTAACATTAAAACGTTAAATAAATCGTTATTCATTTTCTCTAAACCAATTTCGGGGGCTTCCCGAAATATGAGGATATTTCAATAAATAAAATTTTCTAATTGAAACCGTTTGTTAATCTTCATTCTGATAGTTGCAATATTTTTTATTTTTCGGGTTAGTACTTGCAACAGGTAAATATATTTTTACAGGTAAATATATTTACGATTCACAACCTACTGAGAAAGTCCATTGAGTGCAACATTAAAACTCATATTCCCTTAACAAATATTGTTAAACGATGAGACATCGTTCGAGTAAACATGGAAATGTCAAAAATAACTCGCAATCAAATACAACCTAATACATTACATGTATGTAAAATGTTGAGAGCAAATTAATCGGTAGCAGATAAATTGATTAAATGTGATCGTAGATTCGAATATTGAGGAAGATTGAATTGTCGTATAATAGCCAGTCACAGTAATAATTTAAGTGAGGTGAGATCAAATTCATCCTATAACGGATCAAGTTCATCAAATAATGGTTCTCGAGCAGCGACTAACAGAGATAAAGAACATGGCAAGACCTGTAACACTATTCGGTTTTTTCAGTTACAGGCCAAGCAGTATCTGTTCTGGGAAGTGTATCATTTTCTGTTGGATTTTGTGTCAACAAAACATTTTAAACCACTAATTGGTCGTACCTGTGTTAGTACCAGGATGAAGAAGAAAACTATTAGTTAATCGGGTTGATGTAAAGGGTTCTAAAGGTAAGTGAGATCAATCCCTTTTAAATTAACACTCGTATTCGCGAATTTTACTAACTGCTACACCCATAACAAATTATACATTTTAAAAAATAATGCTCGTCGATTTTGTTTTAAACCTTAAGCGAGTCCTTTTAAATTTAAAGATAGAGTTGATGAGTAATTGGATAGGTTAATATACGATAAGATATTTTAGCGCCGATAAGAAATAGGTGCGCTAGTCCGGTTGTTATTGTTCCGAAAGGTACTGAAGGAATTTGAATATGTATTGACTGTCGTGTCACAATAAATAAATATTAGTCATAGTTTATTATTCCTACTATTTAAGATAATTTTGTAAGTCTAGCAAATAACCAAATTTGTTGCGTTATAGATTTAAGTGAAGCTTACCAATAATTAGAACTAACTACAGCGAGTCAATATTTAGTGACCATAAATACACATAAAGGATTTTTCAGATATCAGAAACTTTCATTTGGAGTAGCTTCTGCGACTTCCCGTTTTCAATCGGTAATGGATAGAATCTTACTGGGATTAGGAAGAGATCACTCCTATTTAGATGACATCATCATAGGTGTTTGAGATTTGAATAATTGTTGAGAAAGATATTTCGAAGTTTTGGAAAGGTTGTCCGAAAATCAAAGTTTTTCGTAGATCACGTAACTTATTTGAAACATACCAAAAAAGGTATTAGACCCAATCAAGAGAAAATAAAATCTATTCGTGAAGCTCCAGCCCTTAAGAATATTCAACAAGTATAATCGTATTTAAGCTTATTGAATTATTATAGCAAATTTCTTCCATACTTGTCTTGTAGAATACGAAAACCCTACTGGAGTTGGTGCTGTTCTATCCCTCGTAATTGGTAACGTAAAAAAAATTGGAATGCCTTTTGAATTCGGCCGCCTGTGTGCGGTGCACACATTGTACGCACTCAAAGTGCGGTCCTGCTTCTTATTGCAAAACGATACCAAGATTTTGAAACGACCAATCAGAAATAATGTTGCTCTTTTTAAGAGGTTGCTGCAGTAGCTCAAATCACCAAAACTACAAACCACTTAAATACTGAGGTGACGATATATTGGTATAACGCAAAACCGAATTATAATGATAGCATCCGACAAATAATTTTATACCGCACGCATTTCCGCGATATTTATTTTAAACGCGTGAAACTATTTGTTTCATATTTGTAAAATACACAACCCAAAAATCAATATAGAATCCAGTAGTGGGCAAAAAATATGGAAAATATGTGTTATGTACTTTTTTCAACATTAAACAAGTGCAATAAAAAAAACTAAACAATGATAGCCAATCGAGACAACACTATTTGTATGCAAATGTCATCATGCTTCATTTTTTTTTATTATTTCAAAACTGAAATCTTTGTGGTTGTAATTTTTTTATTATTTTACCATGACTTCTTTTCATCAATTAAAAAATGTTTGCATGCAAAAAAAGAAGAGATTGGTTTAAAACATTTTTATATTTGTAGAATTGTTATGCTGGTAAACAAATAGAATATCTCGATGGCACATTTTCGAGGAGCTACCTTGACTGTCAAAAAAATAAATTATAGCAATTAACAAAAATAAAAAATTAATTGTTGGTGTTACGTTATTTTTGAAGTATTCAAAAAAATTTTACGAATTACGATGTTTTCAAGAGGTAGCCAGTACCTTTTTTTTGCGGTATCCTCTTTGATTAATGGAAACAAAAATATTTGGTAATACGACCCTTTGGTAAAAATCTCTTATTTCATATCATGTCTGCCCACTACTGTAATTGTAAAATTTTATATTGAATGATAAATTAATTTTTTGCGCTTAATATTAAATAAATTTATATCGCGTAAATTTATAATACACATTAGAGTAGTTGACATAGTCTACAATCAACACACTCTATTTCATATGGTATGCGGTAGAAAGTTAATCATGTCACATTATAATTAAAATGATATGCGAGAATGTGGACAAACGTACTAAAAATGTGGTCTGTGCTGTATGCAATCGCGGCTTTAATTTAAATTATGTAGCAAAAAAAAAAAAAAAAAAACTTGTACAACACAAAATATATGTATTCTTGGAATGATGCAAATGACCGAAAATTGATACAACGACTTTAAAGTAAACTGAAGTTCATTTGTTTTCTTTTATAAATTTTTAATGTTGGCTCCTGTAGTCAAGGGGGCAGTCAAATGGCTAGTTGTTTTTAAATGCAATTACACAGTTTGATCAATAAAAAATAATAATATCGATACCATCAAAATAAACGTTCACGCGGTTTATAATTGCAGACGCTCTAAAAACCAGGGATGTTTAAGATGCCGTATGATAGCCATGAACGAGTATCGTTTGAAACTTGTTGTCCCGTCAAGATACTCAATGGTCAAAAAGTGGAGGAAAATCCTGAAAGCCTGTCAATCATTTGCGCTTACGGATCTCAGCCAACCCAAAGATAAAGGGTTATTTAACAACGATTTGAATGATCCGATGGGACCTATAATCGTATAGCTGGCAAAAGTCAGACTACCAGACCCCAGGCCCATCCCTAGGACGTTCCGAATTCAAATTTGCTAAATTCATCAATTTTTAGAGGACGATTTTTAGTGGTTTATCATATTTTTAAGCTGTATTTATCAATTGGCCAATCCTATATTTATGAAAGAAGGTTGCCTAAAATGTAAATACTGTCGTGGCATGGCTCTCCTTTGCACTACACAAAACTTCTTACATAATATTGATTAATATTCCTCCGTGAAGAGATGTTTTTCGTTTCTCGTGAAAGGTGATTTTATCTAAATATTATGACAGCTCGTTACTAATGCCAAAAGACCCTTTAAATGCCGAAAAACTGAAGTTGTACAAAGCATGGATGTGAGAGTTGGTACGAAAGCAAGTACGCTGAGTCGGCCACGTTCTGTGATCAAACCATAAACAGATAGTGCAGCGATATCTGAGAGAGCTCACAGTCAACGACAATGGTTTTTGATGTTTATTAAAATTGGTTGGTACGATAGCTGCCAGCATTGGCCTGGGAAAAGTTGTTTACTATCATTATTTATAAATTTCAATCAGATTTACAGAAACGATAAAATTTTTATTAATGAATACTTACTGGCTTCGAAAGCGAAATTTTATCTAATAAATTAACAATATGTCATTAAACTTTCAAAAAAATTGTATATAAAAAAATATATAACAAATTTAACACCTCGCCACAATGAGTGAGTCTGTGACTAAGGTGAATACCCTTTAATTATATTATTACGCGCTTATTTTTTTACTTTTTTTTTGTGTAACATTACTGCGAACCAACACAGTTCATCCACCCAAACCAAACGAAGTAAACGAGTAATAATTTAGCCAATACTATATAAAAACACATTTCTTTAGCAAATACAAAAAATACAACAACAACAAAAAAAATTCGTCTATCTTTTTATACACACACACACACATATTATAAAAAGACACGACGAACGAAACTAAAATTATAATTCATTTTTCAATTTTCACACAAATTTTTTTTTTTATATAATGATGGCATTACAAAAAGCATTAAATTTACAAGACTCTCATATAAATTTAATTGTTTTCTAGAAATGAAAAACAAAAAATACTCGTAACAACAAAATTTAATCATTCAGCCATCATTTTTTAATGTTTCGCTCTCGCACAAAAATACACACAGCCAAACGATTAAACGATCCCGTCGTGTATACGTATATTCAACGACAATGAAATGTCAAATCGCTTATAAAAGTTGATTTTATTATTTTGGTGAATATGTCATCCATTCGCGTACAATATCGTTGACGTGACGACACATTTTTTTTTTAATACAGGTAAATAAACGCACCAGTTTACGAGTTTAAGGTTAGAAGGCGATTTAACATTTTTGTGGCGTAGGTGTGCCAAGTACGATGACATTAAAACGAGAGTGGAAAAAGTATGTATCAATATGCAAAAGTCATTGTCATTGCCAAGTGTATTAATCAAAGTCAATTATTCTTAAATTATATGACTTTTTTTTGTTGTTGTAACAAAAATAAAATGACTATACACAATAAACATGTACCTTATACCACTTTCATATATAGATAGGTGAATAATATGTAAGTGGAGGACACATATGCATAAATTACATAGAGATTAATAATTTTTGACATAATAATAAATCAAAAGAATTTATATATGGATTAAAATTCAATTTGAGTTAAGATTCACTCAGCCATTATAATATGTATGAACTCAGTTTGTAAGATTTTATCGTTTGATTGGCTTAAACGAGAGACTAGAACTTGCTCTGTATAGCTACAATGAAACATGCTTATTAAAATTCAATGCAAATGCTTCGTTTTAGAATTTCAGACGTGATAATTATAATAAAATATTAGCAAATGTGGATAATACTATTGCAACTTGTAATTTTTTAGTATATGCTAAGGTGTGTCAAACTATGTTGACTATCAAAATCTTGTTTTGATAAAACCTTGAGTTAGTATAAATGGTAATCAAACCTTTTGGAAAGTTTTAAGAAACGTAGTTCAACATAAGAAATAAATTCTCACTGAACTATCAAAGCTTTGAACTATCATCAGTTTTGACCTTGAATTCAAATCAATGCCAAATCTTTAGTAATAGTACTTAACTAATTTCAAAACTATTTGTTATGATTCTCTGTTGGAGTGCAAAATCCATAAGCCGAACCATCGTCCATGTCAGTAAATTAACCGCGAAAGAGTTGGGAGAGCTTCTGCGCTAGAACAAATAGCATAGATTAAAACAATAAAGAAAATTAATTTATTGAAAAATGGGTTAACCCCACGTAAGGTTAATTAGATTGTTTTTCCAATATTGAATGGTACTTCAAACTTTTGTCGTTTCTTTTGCCGTTTTAATCTAGTAGAACGTAGCTAGCCTATGATCTTCTTCTAACCATTTTACTAGTTCATTTTAGAGAATTTGAATTTTGTATATGTGATCAAGTTTGCGGATTTTTGTGTGAATATATAATAGTACCGTCATCGGCAAATGTTGATGTGACTACTCTTTCAGTGGTTGGTATATCAACTATGTGTACAACAAGTATATCACTGGTCCCAACACGCTTCTTTGAGGAACCCCTTCGTTTATCAGATATAATTCGGCTTCATTTTGTTTAACCAGGAATTTTCAGTACTCTGGTTTGGTATAATGTGCTCTTCAGATTATATTGGTTTTAATTTTTGTACTAATATATTTTCAAAAAGTTGAGACCTTCAGAAGAGACCATCGCAACTTGCGTTTCGTCTTGAGATTTCAACATCTCATTGTTGCATTGAAGATGTAGGTTATGAGTTTTATGAATTTAACTGGTAATTCCTTGAGCATTTTCCCGGTGATAAAATTATGTCCTGAAACTTTTTTCGGGTTTATACATTTTAAGTAGAGCTTTTAACAATTTTCCCACGTAAATTTTATAAGATCTAAGATTAAATAATCTTTTGGATAATTTGGCAGTATACTAATATTACTTTTTCTTCTTAATTTAAATCCTGAATTTTTTTGTTATATTCTTTGGTGAGTCATCTATTTTTTTTCAGTATCCCTAAAACTAAAACTCCGTGAAAAGCCTCTAAATGCTGAAACTTGGCCAATTGGTGTTAGTATTAAACCATTCCATATAACCGAAATTTTGATCCAGTGGCCTCAAATGTAAAACTTCGGATACCGGCTGTGATATTAAACTAAGCCGAAAATGCTGTCACTTCCCTTTACTACCACAATGCCTCTAGTATTCGTGGTAAAGCTAAATTATTTTTGCTTGGTGTTCTGGACAATGATTATGATGTGATTATTATCACAGAGACATGGCTTACTAGAAATTTTAACTCAGATTTTTTTCCGTTCGACTATGTGGTCCATAGAAGAGATCGACATGATTTTGTTACTAGCCTTAAAGGAGGAGGTGTGTTGATTGCTGTTAAAACCTCAATTCAAAATAAAATTATGCATGTCATCCAATTTTTGATGCCAACACATCTATTCTAATGGTGGCTGTTTACATTCCCAATGGAACAATTTTGGATAATTATCTTGAAATGGTTATCGGAGACTTCAACATTCTCAATGTTACTTGGTTCATTGTTGATGGAGTTTTCATGTCTTCTTCTACCGATCAAAAGGCGTTGGTAGTATTGCACTACTTTGCTAGTATCGCTACAATGCAGATAAATCGGATTTCCAATACTCAAGGAAAATTTCTAGATTTAGTTTTTTCCACCGATGTATTGCACTCCGAGGTTTTTTCGTGTGATGACCTTACCAGATGTTCGAGCATATACCATCTAATAATTCTTTTTATTTTGATTTTAGGCACGCTGACTATGTATCTTTAAACGAATTTCTTATTAATTCTGATTGGAGTTTTCTCGAAAGAAGAACAAATAACTTAAACGAAGTATTTCAATTTTCAATGAACTACTCAAGACTGGTGTTGAAAGGTACGTTTCATTAATTAAAAACAAAAAGCGATACCGCGAACCATGGTACAACAAAGAATTATTGCGTCTCGAAAAACGCCGTAACAAATTTCATTTTCTATATAGACTTCACGGTGCGGATTTTTATTCTAGTTTTGTTGTAGCTCGAAATTAGTTTAAAACTTATTGGTTTCTGTATAATAATTATATTTTGCAGATAGAACATGAATTAAGTTCAAATCCAAAAAGGTTCTGGAATTTCATAAATGGTAAAATGAAAGGACTAAGTTTTCCTACACCTATGACATTTCAGAGCTCTTCTGCTAGTCAGTTCTCAGATATCTGCAATCTCTTTGCCGATTATTTTCTTTCCGTATATGAGCCTTTTTCACCATCTGCTACATCAAATATCTTAACTCTAGTTTCTCATTTTAAAAATGATTTTAATTTGACCGAAGCAGAAGTTTATGATGGTTTATTGCACCTTGATATTAATAAGGGAGCTGGTCATGATGATTTTGCACCTATCCTAATCAAGCATTGTGCTGAGAGCTTAGCTCCTTCTTTGACCCTAATTTTTAAGGAAAGCATCCGGTCTGGTATTTTCCCTGATCCCTGGAAAATATCTTTCATTCGCCCGATTTTTAAATCTGGTAAAAGATGTGATATCAGTAACTATAGCGGAAAAGCAATTCTTTCTGCAATTCCAAAACTTTTCGAAGCGTTGGTACAGAAATGTTTATATTTTCACGTGAAGACGTTTGTTTCTCCAGCTCAGCACGGGTTTTATCCGGGTAGGTCCACTGTTACTAATTTAGTTTCATTTTGCGGACATTTACATACTATATTGGATAATGAGCAGCAAGTTGATGTGATTTACACAGACTTTTCAAAGGCTTTTGATATAATTGCCTTATTCATTAATGACCTCATTAAGGAGTTTGCATTTGGTCAATGTCTATTTTACGCCGATGATTTAAAAATGTTTAGCCTCATTGCTAATATATCAGATTGTTTAAAATTGCAAAGTGATTTGAATAAATTCTTTACTTGGTCGATTAATTACAAAC
Source organism: Tipula confusa (assembly GCA_963556175.1). Taxonomy (NCBI): domain Eukaryota; kingdom Metazoa; phylum Arthropoda; class Insecta; order Diptera; family Tipulidae; genus Tipula; species Tipula confusa. The sequence goes on from OY744475.1 coordinate 28,683,483, forward strand.
TTATTGAATGTTGGTAAATATTGGTAAATGTACGGCAGCAATATTTTCTTATAACGACTGTTAATAGAGTTGAATTCACATCTGGCTTAGGTATAATATTCTCTTTTGATCTTTCATTTACAAAACACATAGACACCATTGTTGCGAAAGCTTATGTTATGTTAGGTTTCATTAAGCGAAACTGTAAAGACTTTTGTGACCCGCTCACTTTTAAATCTTTGTATGTATATCCTATGTTCGATCCATTTTAGAGTACGCTTTTCAGGTTTGGTCTCCATTCTATCAATGTCAGACGGACAGAATTGAAAGTATTCAGAAGCAGTTTGTTTTATATGCGCTTCGGGGCTTACCTACTTTTCGGGTAAGTGAATATATTTTTCCACCTGAGATGATCAGATGATAGGTCATATAGCAATCATCTACTTTAGCATTGATGAGGGCGATTGTTACACATAAGTCTATTAGTTCAGGTATTTTCTTTCTATCTGTAAAGGCCAGTAAGTAGGGTGATGAGAAGTAGTTAATCCAGATTTGCTTCGGAAATTGCATTAAAAAGTTTTTGCCTTGAAGTGTGGTCAGCCTTGAACCATTGCAGATGTTCAGCATTGTAATCGCCTCAGCTGATCAAAATATTCGGGAAATTACTACACAATTATGAGACTATGTATTATGACAAGCAGGTATTAGTTGCTTGAATATGACCTTTATCATATTTGATTAGTTCATGCTCATTTGTATTTTTATCAGCATCATGAAACGTTGGATCGTTTTAGCCAGTATATTTATGGTTATATGTATGCTCGAATCTTTGCCCTTCAAATGAACCTTTCGTGTCGGTGCGGTGTTAAAATATTCACATAAAAGTACGGGCACACTAAATCTTATTGTATGCTGAACCAAGTTTGTGTTATTTTCGTTAAAATTCATGATTTGAAACATTGCAATAAATTAAAAAAAAATCTACCAGTGAAGAATTTAAAAAGCAAAGCTACCTCAAAAATGCGATATGAGCAATTAGCGCTTAAGTCATCTATAACCAAAGCAATGTGTCACCAAGAATTTCGATTGTTTCACTAACCGATGCACAATAACATCACAAAACAATAATAGCCAGACAGCTAAAAACAGTTTTGCCAAACCAGGGATCAACAGGTGAAATAATAATATTTAACAACAAAACTGTAAAAAAATATGTATATTGTCAATATAAGCCCCATTGATTATTACTTTTTTTTTGTGTTTGAACCCATTTGTGTTTGAAGCCCTTTTCTGGCGCCCAAGCTCTCCCAACTCTTTCGCGGTTAATTTTAAACATCCTACCTTACGCCGTCACCAGCCAAAGCGAGGATGCACGAATACAGGTATGATTTTAAATCTATTTGCACATTGCATTGCTCCAGTCAGCCTGTACTGACATGAACGATGCTCCACTCCAAGAGGAAGGAATTCTTATAAATTATAATAAACTGAGAAAGCCCGTTGGAAATTGTCCAGTTAACTATATCACGTATGTCACTATTTAGGTAAAGCAATAACGTTTAATGTCATTATAAACTTGGAAGTGTTATTTTAGCTGACACTAAGTGGTTACTTAAAATGAAGGCCATATTCAAAGCGATTATCCATAAAGGAATGGTGGTTATCATGGTTAAAAAAGTGGTATACCATGGTAAATGGTATAGTAACGACACGGGGGATGGACAAATTAATGGCTCTAAATTATTTAGAAATAGATCAGGTAAAAGAGCTAGTGAAGTTGCATGTTAAGTGCGCTTTGACAGTATAGCTGGTGATTTTTTTAAGCTGAAACTTTCAAATATCCCGAAAAATAAGCCAAGATCAAAATTTGATCATTACACAGAAGAAATTCATTAGTGCTACAATTAGTACCCCCTCTTCCCTCCTTGTCGGTGAGCGGAGGGTAACTTTGAAATTAAAATAAGAACCTCTATTTTTTATTGCAGATTCGGTTTTTCCGGCTAAAAATAAGTAAGTAGGTTAGTTAACTTTGGAGGAAATCGGCTATCTCTATGGTGTAATTCTTGACGTTATTGTCTCGAATATACCCTCTAAAGCTTTTATGTTTTTATCAGAAACCATTTTTATACGATATGATCTAATTTCGATTGCATTTGATATACCTATACTGATGCTCATGATGAATTCGTATTTAAGAATACTTGAGGTTCATGATGATTTCCATAATGAGGTTAACATAGCTGAGTTGCATAGTTATGTATACTTAATGTGAACTGGATATGCTTACAAGAGTTTCAATAAATTAAAATGATAAAAGGAGGTATTTACATCAGAAGCTCTAATCTAAATATATACTAAAAAATTATGGAAAAACCTTCAGAATTATGGTATGAAGCTAAAGGATCCGGATAAAAGTTTCACTAACTTGAGTAATCTTCTAAACTGCGATATTATGTTCTTGGACTTAAGTACTAACTTAATTAATAACTTAAACTTGATCTTTAATGCATGCTTAAGATAAACCTTTGGCCTGAAATAAAGGGATAGGTGCCATATTATGATTAAAATATTTGGTTGCTCCTTGGAAAATTATCTTGACTTGTTTTTGCGCAAACGTTTTTTTACCAAGAGCCAAATCGAAGGCTTATTTTTGAGAAGGGGCGCTAGATTATGGTATTCAATTCCAACTAATACTATATAAAAGTAAAATACGACGGGATAGGTTTAAGGCAGATTGTGTTAGATATTTCTGAACGATCAGTAATTGCTAGTGTGTATAAATGATGCAGATCTGATAACTACTTTTATTTTGTTATATAATTGATATTTGTCACCGGTCATATAGCGATGGTTAAGATATTTGCTTACCACGGCGCGGTCCTGAGTTTGATGGCCTATTGACTAAACAATTTATAAATAGAAATTATATAATTATATCTTGTATCGGTGACCGAATTGTGTATAGACAAACGTTAGTTTTCGGTCCCATCAAAGTGACCGTTCTAGCTTTTTGCCGGAGACGCAAATCTTTTAACTTGCAATACTACGCCTAAATATATGTTAAATGAGCTACAAAATCAAAACATTGCTTACCCCGTGAGCTAAACATGCTGTACATATTCATATAAAAGAAGAAAAACTACACCATTTGGAGTATATTTCCGGTTCTAACAAGTAATTATATAAAGAAAATTTCTATCGCCTTTTTAAAACATCATAGAGCTGAGGACTCTGAAAATGAAATAGATTCGGAATTTCAATGGGTGCTTATGACATTGAAATATCTCAATCCGAAGGAGATATTATAGTACCTAGGGAAATTTCGCTGACAAATTGCAGCGCAGCATTAAACAAAATTTGATACTATTAGAAAATCAGCCAAAGAGCAGTTCTACTTCAAAAAAGTAAATCTATAGGTTTCAATTCTTAATCTTTGAGATTTCAATTCTTAATCTTTTTTTGTAAATAGAGAGAGAGTCATAAGGTTGTCAAAACTGTAAAAGGCTTAGAGTGCATTTCGATGAAAGATGAAATATCACGTCGCATTTCAAAAGGGTTGAAGGGAGTAGTACAAAATTAATTTTAACCTTAAAAACGAGTGACAATGATAATAATAATATCAGAAAGATCATTACAAACGTTTAGATGATGTCGAACTCTAAAATATATGACGTTCAACTTCAATTGATACCGGTTACTGTTCAAAAAGATAGACATATTTAAGATATAGTTAAATAAATTTAAAAAAATTGTTTAAAATAAATTCCAGTTAATTTGTTCAAAGGCTTCATTCAATCTTACCACACCGAGAATATTTAATCGAGAAACGAATTAATTGAAAATTAGCATGTGATGACGCAGATACAATAAATTTAAATAATATTTCGATAAAATGATAGTATACAATTCTAAGGTCATTGGCCGAAGATATAAGCGACATGGAAGATTATTTGTTCTAGTTCAAGCTTATCGATATCAGACGGAAGTTTAATTAAAACCGTTTAAAGAACAACCCAATTTGAAGTTATCAGAAAGTAAATTGTGTCTAATTAGAGAGTTGTTTTTAGGAAATTCACGTATTAATAATTCATATTAGTTCCAAACATTCTATTTAATTTGAAAAGACTTTCTTACTAACTGCGATCATGGACATTCATATTTAATTTTTTGGTTGCAATCTTTTCCTTATGGAGAATGTTTTACATTTTTTTTAGCAAATTTTTTAAAATTGTTGCATTACCCTATTGTTGTGTATTTAATGTTTGGAATATTCATATTTTGGATATAACATAATATTTGCATATCATCTCTTTCTGATATTGCCACCGCGTTATATTATGTTTATAAATTTTGAAATATTTTATATAACCTAGATGTTAACACCTCGTTGTGCCATCAAAAACCTTGTGAAACGTGCAAAAATTTAAAGACAATAAATTACGGTAAAAAGTTGTGGTCATTTCCGAGTATTCATTTTTTATCTGAAAAACACCAAAACATTATTATTATAATTGTTGCACAACAAATGATGTTCATTTCCTGTGTAAATTTGGCGGCTTGTTCGATTTCTCATCGAAATATAAAAATTATTGAACGGAAATCTTTACATCAGATTTTTAATGCGGTTTTAATTTTAAAAAGACAACGATTTTATGTTGTAATGCGCGCAATCAATCTGTTGATTTATTATATTGAACTGGTATCCTTTATGGTAATGATATAGTTAAAAATAAAGATAATTAACGAGCTGTTGCCGGAAGGATATATAAATGTATACTGTTATGTGCAGAACATTTTTAGTTGTAATTTGCTAATCAAATTAACATTCCTTACTACTTCACCTCCTACAATAATTTGCTTCTTTAATTCGATTCGGCCAAACACATAAGAACATAAAGCAGAAAAAAATTAGTGTAAATTAGAATTATTTAAATTTCTTGAAGATTTTATTATTTTCTCGTGAGGAAAAAATGAACATATTTATGTTATTTACATTTTTTGTTATGGTAATTATTATTTTTTAAATCCATTTTATTATATGTACCGCGCACAAGATACTATTTCCTTTATTTTTAAATATAGAAATTCAATTAAAAAAAATTAAAATTGAACCGAAAAATATAACAAAGTAACGTGTGAAATATTGCAACACCATTAGAGACGGAATGACCTATGTGATTGACTGCGCGATACATTCGATTTTAATGTATTAATGTGTTCCGGTTCAAATTTACTTCTTTTCAATTTCACACCCACTTCAATTCGTTTAATCTTAATGTGTTGTACGAATCGAGAATTCACTGTACAATGAAATTTTAATTTTATTTTGTATTTCAAACTACAAAACAAAAACAAAAATGAAATGTAATGTAATATTATAATTTAGAAAATAGTGAATAATAAAAAGCACGTTCCCGACCAATGACAACATAAATCAAGGCTACATGTAGAAAAAAATAAAAAAAAATTAAAGAAATCCAACCAAAGACACAAATTATGTTGAATGTAGTTTGTGGGGACAATAAACTTTTTGCAATTGAAAACTATAATTTTTTATTTTTTTTTTTTTAACAAATATAACAATAAAACAATGTAACAAAATTGTAAACTATTAATCATTCCTTTTCTTCGGATTAGTTTTTTTGTAATTGCGTACGTAAATAGTGTGTATGTGTGTGTTACCTATATACATAAAAATTATTTTTGTGATATGGCTGGTAGTTAAAACTTTTATATAATGGCGCCAGAACGGTCTGTCAAAAGATATGTACTTTACGGATATAAAAAAAATTTAAATAATTTCATGTCAAGAGAGGAATAAACGAACAAAACGGTCATTTCATAATGAGAATTTACAACCGGTAAGTTGTAATTTATTTCTGTTTTGAAAAGGGCACTGACATTGCAAACATAACTTGGTTTGCAATTTTGTTAGGAATAAAGAAGTATAATTTTTAAATTTCATCGTTTAAATTGATTTTTAAATACGTAATGGGAGTAAAAGAATTTGTGATATAATTACTAGTTGTAGCATATACAATTGGTATGATTGTGGATTTTCTAGTGGAAGATAACTCACGGAAAGTTAGCATAAATGTCTTGTACGAAACTGGAAATGGAATTAAAATTGTAAAAATTACAGTTTAACAATAAAGCAATATTTTCCTCAAACCCGTATTTCTTCGGCCTAATATTCGTTTTCATTTAAAAATATTTTATGCGCCTCGATGGTTTATATTCGGCTATTCGGAATCGTCTGGTTTAGACAATGAGAATTCTCTTTCGTTTCGAAAAACTTGTAACATATTTTCCATTTTATCATCATTTCCTCTTATTTCCTAGTCGAGGGAAAGCAAAGCTAATTTCAATCTCAAAAGTTAGTATTCCTTTTGAATTGTTACAGTACCGGCCAATAAATATTTTAAGTTATCTCTAGGGCAGGATTATTTAAAAAGCAATAGCTAGCTTAGTCAGTTTGCTTCAATTTGAGTTTAAAAGATTTCATAGTACATCCACATATGGCGTTGCCATATTGACAGTTTTTAAGAAATTCGTGGCGATGGTAGAGTTGAGAGCCCTGTCTCTGAATCAGCCATTTACGTGAAGCCAGCAAACTCAAACAATTATAAGAATAAGAAGAAACAAGTAAAGGACGGGAAATGTCAAAACAAATGTCCGAATACGAGCCATCTTTGTGATATAATCATTCGTCAGTTTTTTCGTGTTTGACGGCATGCAATATTAAATCGAATGAATGGTATATAGACTCTGGTGCCTCTGCACACATGACATGTGAACAACTTTGGATGGAAAATCTCAAACCATTGCCAGAATCAGGGGAGGTCACGATTGCAAATCAATTAAAATTGAAGGCCGAATTGATTGGCAATGTTTTACTCCAGCTACGGGTGAATAATCGTATAGTAAATACTAGAGTTCATGATGTTCTATACGTGCCAGGACTTTTCACAAACTGATTGTCAGTTAGTCAGTTAGTAGGCAAAGGTTTAATTGTCAAGTTTAGTGCAAATGATTACAAAGTTTTTGACAAAAACAAGAAATTACTGATTGAGGCAAAACTAAATGCAGGGATGTTCAAAGTGACACACACGAGTGAAACATGTTTGAGGGTCAAAGTTGAGAATATATGGAAATTATGGCATCGACGTCTAGGACATGTAAGTCACGATAGCTTGATGATATTACGAAATGGATTTGTGGACGGGATGAGTTTTGTCGGAGGTCAACATGACAAGTGTGAAACTTGTATAAAAGGGAAACAGACTCGCCTTCCGTTCAAGGACAGTTAATCTCGGGCTTCCAGAGTACTAGAACTGATGCACACGGACCTGTGTGGTTCAATGCCAGTTGATTCATTTGGCAGCTTGCGATATATTGTGACTTTCTTGGACGATTTTAGTCGCAAGACTTCCGTGTATTTCATAAAAAACAAATCAAACATCTTGAAAAGCTAAGGAAGAAGAGTATCGTTCGTTAATCGAAAACGAGACGTGGTCGCTTGCCACCTGATCGTAGAGCAATTCAAAGCAAATGGGTTTCCAAAACCAAGTACAACGGAAAAGGAGTGGTAGATCGGTACAAGGCTCGTTTGGTAGTGAAGGGCTGTGCTCAGCGTAAGGGCATTGACTATGAGGAGACATTCTCGCCTGTAGTTCGGTACTCGTCGATACGTTTTTTGATTGCGGTAGCTGTGAGTTACGATTTAGAGATCGATCAGATGGATGCGATTACAGCATTTCTTCATGGCGATTTGAGCGAGATAATCTATATGATTCAACCTGAAAAGTTTAGTGATGGAAGTCAACGTGTTTGTTGTTTGAAGAAGTCATTATATACGGACTCAAGCGGTCCAGTCGTGTATGGAATCAGCATTTGGACACTGCCTTGAAGATTTTTGGCATGAAATGCTCAAATTACGATGCATGCATTTACTATTTAATGGATGATAATAAGATGTTGATTGTGGCAGTATATGTTGACGACTTGCTCATTTTTTCCAACGACAAAGTTTTGAAAGCTGAATTGAAGTTGTGTCCTCAAAAGCAATTTAAAATAAAGGACATTGGCGAAGCCAAATGTGTGTTGGGCATGCAGATTAAGCGAGACCGCAAGACGGGAACGATTTCAAAATATACTAGAACGTTTCCAAATGGCCGATTGTAATAGTGTAAGTGTTCCAGCTGATCCAAATCAGAAACTTAATTCAGAAATGTAGCCGAAGAATGAGTCAGATCGTGAATCCATGAAGGATGTGCCATATCAAGAAGCAGTAGGGAACATGTTGTTTGCTACCCAGGTATCACGACGAGATATACAGTTCGCAGAAGGAGCTGTCAGCAGATTTCATAACAATCTAGGCGTTGCTCATTGGTTGGCAATAAAGCGGATCATGCGATATTTGAAAGGAACAATCGAGATGAAACTGACTTATTCAAAAAATTTATTATTATTTATTTTTCTAGATAGAAAGCGATTGTTCATTTAAAGGCAAAATGTGATACCAAAAACGTTACAAGGGACATTTCAAGAATTTAAGGTAATGACAAATGCGATAGATTTGTTTATAGAAAATTGGCCAAAGATTTTAAATCATTTACCTTCTACCTACCTGCCTTTCAGAAAGTTTTACTGTTAGAGTACATGAAAGACCGAGACTAAATGATTATTTCATGCCGCCATTTTGAAGAAGTCAAATAAGCCGAATTATTATAAATAAGTTGCTTTATGTAGGTACGCCTAATAAATTATCGAAATTTTTTTACTTATAAACGCGAATTACTAAAAATTGCAATATGTAATTACAAACATAACTAAGGCGAGCCAAAACCAATAACCAAATATTGATGAAAATGACGCCAACGAATATTATTTATGAACATTTTTTTTTTTTTTCAAAGTATTCTAAAAATAAATTGTATGCTTTTACGATGAAATAAGAAAATTTCGAGGGAAAAACACGAGAGAGATTAACACCTGGAAATATTACAACATAAATGTTGATCTTCAACCAACCGCACCACCTCTATATCTTTATTTATTTTTCATCTATTATATACGTACACGCGTATTGAAAAATAAAATTAGTGTGTGTGGGTGGTAAAAATCTAGAAAAGAAAATTGTTTGGAGATTATCGCGAAACGATTTTCTTTTGTTTATTAGACAAAAATTGTATTACAGTATAGTACACGTATAAAAGAAAATATAATTTTTATGTTTCGTCTATCATTTCTTTCATCTTAAATTTCAGTAAATACATTATATATATATATATATATATATATATATATATATATATATATATATATATATATATATATATATATATATATATATATATATAAATACATACATATATATATAAACGATCTTTGTAAGGAAAATAATCGACTAAATTTCGATAAAAATTAGTATATGTACGCGAACGATTAAGTCAATAAATAAAAAATAAAAAAAATTTAAATTTATGTTTAATTTAGAGTTAGTTAATTTTATTTAATCAGCTTGATTTTAATTAAAATAAATAATTCAAAATGATGGCGTTAGTCATGATTCGAATCTAAATGCATGTAATTTATCCAGCGTATAAAACATTGGCATTTGTCTCTTTATTTGGTATTGCGCGCATTTACATTGTAACAACAATCGAATTGCAGAAAAATATTTATTCAAAAATATTATTTCGATCGTGACTTTCCAGTAAGACGAGTGTGTAGTAAAAAAGTCCAGCCAGCTCCATAAATAATAAAATATATATAGCATAAAAAACCACCAAAGAATAAAAACCGTGCATAGTTTTTATTTTTTTATTATATATAGTTTATCAACATTCAACAATGTACCATTACATCGGTTACATTTGCTGTTGACTTGTTGGTTTGTGTTGTATTTAAAAAAAAATAAAAAATAAAAAAAATCACATTCTCTAATTATAAATCAAATCAACCTCCCGCTCTTGTTGTGTATTGGTGCTGCTGCTGCCACCAAAATAACAACAGAATATAAATACAAATAATATACTAAAAACCGCTAAACAAGTTTCTAGATTTATCTCAGATTATTAATCGTGCATCGCCAACAAAACAACATAAAAATGCAACAACAACAACAACAAAATCATATGATGTGGAGAATTACCAACAAAAATCGCTAAAAAAGAATGGTTTTTTATTTCAATTTTCATTTGTACAAAGAATTTCAGCGAGTGGAACGTCTTTTGATGACCTTGGCGGAAAAAAAGCAACAAAACAAGTTTTAATAAATTAAAGTTATATTATTTTTGTGTTTTTATTATTACTATTTTAATAATTTATAGTTCGCGTTCATCATAAACATTAAACAATAACATAAAAACAAAAATAAAATTAAAAAAAAAAAAAAAATCGCGAAAATGATGATTATTACCTTTGATTGAATTTAATTGTTATAATTAGCGGTAAGCGAAAAAAAAACACACGATAAACTCATACTCGTACTAGACAATATTTATAGTTTTTTAATTGCATACGTCATATCGATATACTAATTATAGAATATGAAAAGTTGAAAAGTACGCGGACACAATATGATTATGTATCCTCTCTTCCAATCAAATATTTTAACAATTACATCAATCTGTAATAAATCACGATTATTAGTGTTATAACTAGGTTGATCCGGTTGAAATATATAATAAACGTCATGCACATGCATATACTACATTTTACCTCGGTATTATTTTTCAAAATGATCGTGTCCAATACTAACTCGGGAAGAATTATTTACACTAAATAATCGAAGGGCACTCGCATTTCTTGTAAAGTCCTCCTAAAACGAACTAGCGATCGATTCTGGGAAAGTATGAAATTATGTCAGTGCCGCCCAGGCGAGTCTAGGGATAAATAAGAAGCTCGGGATCGAAGCTGATTGGGTCGAGTGGTTAATATGGTACGAGCCAGCGATGGCCTCGCTTATTATTATTAAAATTTGGAAACGTATTTGAATGTATTTATTTTTACATAGTTGTTGGTTAAAGTAAAGGTTTTGATCTTATGTTTGAACGAATCTAAATCTTGAAAATCATAAATGTGTTATAAGGTTAACATTTTGTATAAGATTTAATAGTTGAATAATTGTATTATTAGATAAATTATGAAGATGGTTAATGCCATTAGCTACCGTAAATATTTAATCTTGTGCGCGGTTATTAGAAAGTAAGTAGATTTAATTGATTTTCAAGGTTTTCTTTTTTTACCGTAATTGTTATCAGACTGTGTACTATGACTTAGTGATTGGTAAATATAAAATTATGCTAATTTTATACAAGGTTATAATTTTTTCAAGGTGAATTCAAGGTAATTTATGAAGATGGCGATGAGACTGGATGTAAAAATGTTTATGATGGGTTTAATCTACAACGTAATTTAATTTTTTATAAGTAAATTGAAGTTACATCAGTAAACAAAAGTTGTGCAACAGAAGTTTTCTTAGTTTGGTAAAAATAAATTTTACTGACATCATCTTCTACACAGCAACAATATCAAAATTATTAGCATTTCACTTTGATTCCGCGTTTACGCTCCCTTTTCTCTACCCTTTCTAACCACTCCCCGCCGGGGTCTCCTACAGTTACTTTCTCAATACCCAACATTATTTTTTGATATCGAGTTGTTTCTAATGTTAGAATCACTCTTGAATATTTAACTAACTGTTTGTCAAGATATCTTAAAAAGTATGGTGAATCTAGTGTTGTATCTTTAAATATATCAAAAATATTTGGTATTAATATTTTAGCACTAAGATTGGGTCATTTAAACAGTTTATGTATTTTCTGTTTAACGGTTATTTCATTTAATTTTCGTGTTAAATAATTTTTTTGAATATGCAATTCATATATATTTGAATTTTGTGTGTATTATGTTAAATGGCGATAGTACTTAAACCTAGCTTTAGCAAATAACACTGGTGTATGCATCATATCGGTTTCACGATTAGCTCTCATCGTTCTGTACCGAATAGATACTTTAAAATCAATTTTTAAAATATATTTTGATGACTATCAACTCTGTTTTTATTTTTGTAAATGCACCTAGTAATACAGCTCAAATATAGGAATATCATTAATAAATATATTAAATAGGCGAAGGGCTAATACTGAACATTGTGGAGACCAGTAGTGATATTCATTAGATTAGATTTTTCATTATATATTTATACATACAACTTTCTGTTCTTTAAGTGTAACTAGGATCATCAAAGAAACAGCAAAAAATATAACTTGTTATGGAAATTATTCTGCATACTATAAAGGATGTATTGAATATGCAGTGCCAGACGTGCGCTAGTTTAAAACAGCTAAACAATGGCCAGATCTCGACCTATATATTGTTCCAGCACCAATACTTGTATCAGCAGCAATACCAGTAGCTAATTTTTCGGACGATAACATAATAAAAGCTGCAGCCAACAGTTATCGAACAGCCACTCCGTTATCAAACAACAACATCTACACATTAAGAAACAGCCATGTTTATAAGGGAACAAATAAAGTTCGAAAATTTCGTCAAAGACAATTAACCAAGAGTAATTATTCTCGCGGAATCATGGCTTGGCCCAAATAAAAACTTCACTCTGCCCGTAGTTCCATAGTTATATCGATAATATACCTGGGACCATTTTCTATTCGAAATTCGTAAATATAAACATAAGTAAATTCATAAACAGAATTATGGCTAAAAAATTATATAAAATTTAAAATATTTTAAACTTACTTCAAAATTTACGAATTTTAAAAAATTCCCCTACAAATTTTGTATTTTTTAGAAGAATTTGTTCTAGAAACAAGGCTTTATTCAAATAATTTTAAAATATTATTAAAAAATTCATAAATTTTATTTTAATTATAAGTTTTAACTATAGTGAAGTAAAACTGCAGTGGAACCTATTCCCAAAGGTTAAGCATAGTATGTCGATGTTGCTTTTCATGCGCTGCTTATATAGTTTTGTTTTGCTCCTATTAATATATGGCACATTTTTTTCTGTTCGAAACGGAAAAGTTAAATTTTTTCGTGTCTAACGGGTAATACTGCTTTAAAGTTTAAATTATAAAATTTTTATAAAACTTTCCCATGTAACTTGATCTCACTAAAAAAAACTTTTCTCTATTTTATAAGTGATTCTTAGGTAGCGAGACGCTTAGGAGAAAACAAAAATGTAAGACGTAAATTATTTTCAAATTTAAATTTATTTTGAATTGATACATCATAGATATAAAAACTTGTGGAACCTAATTTATTATAATAAATTATAAATATTATAATAATGTGGAATCTATTAAACAAATTGTCGAACCTAATTTTTTTAATATTGAAATTTCTTGGAAAATAAACAGTTATGAAATCCCAATTCTAAGTAAGCCCTTATAAGGTATCTGTAACTTTTTTTTTCATAGCAACAGAATTTCATAGAAATACAATTTTAGAATATGTCAAAAATTGTATAAGCTAGAAGTTGAACGACAATACTAATTATTCAAAAAATTATCATGTGAACAAATGTGGACCCTATTCATTGCAATACAGGACTTATTTTATACCTTTATTTATTTGTTATTTATTATAATAATCCTTTTTTATTATTGGTGCTTGAATTTGAAGATTGGACCTAATTATTATTTATTTATAATAAATTATTTATAAAATTAGTTGGGACAATGAATGTGGAGTCTATTAAAAAAGGTGGAATACAACCACATTATTTCATTACAGGTGTACGTTGCAGAAGGTAATTACTGATAAGAAAGAGATTGCAGAATGCAGAGCAGGTCATTATAAATGTGATCGTCTTGTGCTAATAGAAGTTTGAATATTGGCTACCGGAAAACGAGGCCAATTCTGTCATTATTGACATACCTTTCCTTACGAAATATAGCAATTTCAAAATATTTTCGATTGATTATTCAAAATAATGAGTATATTTATTTGTTGTACTTACAAATAACTTATCTTTGTATAATAGTTTAAAAAACTCGAACATACCTAAAATAAAAAATAAAAATTTCATTAATTTAAATCGGTTTAATAAATGCGAAATTAATAATTTAAAATTATTTATGTTTTTGCATGTAAGTTATAGTGTTATAGTATATCCAAGTAACTCAAACAATTTTAATCTCTTCCACCTTATTCAATTTCGTGATCATAAAAATTCTGCGATGATAAATAAAATTAGAGTTCTATAACATACATAATCTATAATTTTTGATAATCTTGTGGATTTACTGTGTTCAATCATCATAAACAACTCCGAGCTGTTTTACTACTGCAAAATATTATATTGATTAACAATTATTGCATGATCAAATTAAGAAGATTGCGATCATCATGTTTTCTCCGCAACAATCGTCAATTATTTATTTTTTATCGATCTCGGGCTATATATATATATATATATATATATATATATATATATATATATATATATATATATATATATATATATATATATATATATATATATATATATATATATATATATTTATATATATATATACACCATAAAATCAAATATAGAAATTAAATTCCGGATACCATCTTTCGCTATTTCCCCAATCTCTATTCGCGATAACAAAATAAGTAGAAAAAAAATAGTTTTTTGTGTTTTGTTTTGTTTGTAACTACTTAGCTATATAAATTTTATCTTGAGTACCGCTATGTATTTCGAACTTTTTAAAGAAAAGAAAGAATCTACCGGAAAACTTATTAAGAAAAAAATATTACCATTGTCTTCGGACTTTTCTAAATTTTAGTTTTATTTATGGTTCTCAAGATTAGGTATGATAGTTTTTTATAAAAAAAGAGTTTAAGGAACCCATTATATTGCTAACACTTATAGTTTATTATTATTAGCTTATTAGATTTTTAGGCTTTTACTGTGGACCCAAATGTTGGATTTTTGAAATGTGATAAGTGCAAGAAATAGTTGCATTTAACGTGTATAAGATCACTGTAAAAACTACAGAAATAACTTAGAATTGAAAACATTGCCAAAAGATGTCAACTTAGTTTGTTCATTCTTATCGCCGTGCTGAAGAATTTATTCTTTATCATAAGATTTTATTGGCTTTGCTACTTCCAAAAGTTTGAAGTAGACGATGATATTATAACTAAAGGGAAACAATCACGTTCAGAATATCTTTTAACCGTTTCTATCTTAGTGCACGATCCGAACGAACAAGTTTTACGCAGTGGCGGAAAATCTTCCCTGTTCTACTTTAGATATTCACTTTAATTTGGCCAGTACCGTAATATATTCTTCCACTCGGTTTTTACTAGATGGAAACATGCTACATATAGCGGAAATAATTGTGTATAGTGTTTGGGAGCAGTGCTCTCAATATAATTTTGGGATCTCTGCAGATTTTGGCCGAAAAAAGCGACAAATGGAAGCAAGCACTTTGGAATTGTGTTTCAGATTTTACAAGCCACGAATAAAAAAAATTTGCTACGTATTAAAAAAAATTAGTCAAATAATGACTGACATTTTTTTTTATTATGTTTACTAGCATTCTTCAAAAAGTTCTATTTCTAAGTTGGATCTAATTTCTGCAACTTGTATGTACAAATTGTAACTAAAACTATAAATCCCATTAAAAAATACCATTTCGTCAGCATCTTGGAATTTTTTTTCTTCAACAAATACCGTGATTTGTGCAAATTCATTGGTAATGGCGGACGATGCGAAAAATTTCGTTTAACGTTTGCGGCGTAAACGTGGTAATACAAAAACGATGATATAACGCGTGAACAAATTTTGTAACGCTACAATAAAAGAGGATAGCACGGAAGACATTAACATTTGGCTGAACGTTTAGTAGATCTTGGGCAACTAACAGAAATTGATGGGCAAAGATTTGTCCAGTATGCAACGGCAATCATATGGCTTGCAAACGTATGAAAGATTCCTTTAAATGGATGTCAGCTTCTAGGATGGTTAAAAAAGGATTAGATTTTTTTTATGATATCGAACTAGCAGATCCCGCATTTTGTGAATCCAGTTAAATCAATATAATAATTGGAGCTGGTTTATCTAGGATTACACTGGTATCCCACGGAAGATTATTTCACCTATAAAGTATTCGAACTTCAAACTGATCAAATAACGAAGAAAATAATGCTGTTAGAATCATCGATGTTATTTGATCCATTGGGATGGTTGGCGTCTTCGATTATTTTAATAAAAATCCAATTTCAACGATTACGGTGAGATTAGAATGGGATTATCTTCTTGCAAACATAAAAAAACGGATAGGTCAAAATCCGACAGCAGTTTAAGCTTTTTAGAAATTTGCGAATTGGTAGATACATGAAGTTTACCAAAAACGCTAAAAAAGATGCTTTTGCAGATGCACTCGAAAGTGTATATGCTACTGTAATTTGCTGCTGAAGTGAATCAGCGGAAGAAAAAGTACATGTTTCTCTAGTAACGGCAAAAACAATGGTATAGCCAAATTACCAAAAAAGTTCTCTGCCAAGATTATAATTATGTGGTGCAGTTTTGGCTGCAAAAATGTTAGAAAAGATGACGGAGCCTTTTAAAGATATACTATATACGGAATTTGATTGAACAGATTCAGAGATTGGGGTTGCCTGGCTCAGTGATAGCAGCCGACATATAAAACCTCTGCCCTAGAGACAACTGGTCTCTCGTACGATCTAAAAACAATCCTGCAGATGATGTGGCATAATTCCAGCAATATTGTGCACTTTTCATAGTTTATGGCAAAGCCCTGGATGGTTGAGAGAAACTCATTGTCAAAAGTCACGGAAACCAACTGTCCAACCACTCATGAATATTTCACAATATGGGGCAAAGCGAGAAAATGTTTCGGCATACTCGAAGTTATTGCATATAGGAGTGTTTTTAAGGAGATGGTTCCAAAAATACGAAAGTAAACGAGATGACCTACAACTAGACAATTTTGTGACAACGAAAGAACTAAACAATGCAGCATTGCGGCGATTTATAGCAAGGCGAGATTTACCAGCTCAGATACATAGTGCGAAAATGGGGCTAATTTTACGTGTTCTAACCGAAAACTAATAGAACTGGCAGTTTTGGCACATAAATCAGATAATCAAATTCAAAGGCTTACTAGATTAACAGAATTTATTGGGCTCAAAACAGGCAGTTATTGGGCTCAAAACTTTAACAAATGGCATTATATTCCTCCACTGGCATTATATTTCGGGTTCGTTTAGAAATCAGCAAAATAAAGCATAAATTTTACCTTTAAAGAAATGTCAACACTGCTTTGTAATATTGAGGCGATAGCCATTTCAGAATTGGTTTAACAATTACAATCTTACGTGAGCTGTATGCAGAACCCAACAACATTGGCTTATCAAAATTATGGTTAGTTATTTAGTAACGAACCTTGACATTTTGAAAAAAATTTAGTTTGGAATATCTAAAAAAAATTACAAAAGCGACGAAAATGGCAAGAAGTGAAAAACAACATACAAACTGGGGATATTTTATTGTTAAAAAAGGATTATTTACCATAATGCAAGTGGGCCTTGGGGAGAATTATTAAAGTATTTACTATCTCGTATTCTTGAAATTTGATAAACAGAATTTAATAATAAAATTAAAACTTAAACTTATTATAAATAAAATATAACAAACTAATTACCATATTCGGAATTAAATGTACATAGTGACGGATGATGTGCTACTTCATGGGGAATGAAATAATGTTCGTGTGCATAATATTCGCCTGGAAATTGTGCTAAGTAAATGCCATGTCCATTTTCATGGTGGACATGATGAGGTGTCTGTTGCTGTTGTTGCTGATGCTGCTGATGTGTTAATTGCAAATCACCATTACAATTATTACCATTAATACAGTTATTATTATTACCATTCGTATTATTATTATTATTTATATTATTATTATTAGTAGTACCGCTGTTATTATTATTATTATTATTAAGATAATGTAAATGTGATGTTGTTGTATCAGGTGATTGCATAACTAGTCGGACCATTTTAGATTTCATTGATTGTCCATAAGATCTGTGGCCGATTTTTTTCTTCGTTTTCTTATTTAATATATTCTCACACTGAATTTAATTTTATTTTTATATACTAGAAAAATTTCCAGCAGCTTTTAAGGCTCTTTATGGTGTACAGTAGAAAAATAATAATAGACACACATACACTTTTTTTTTTTAAATATGATCGTAAAAGAAAAGAAAATTTCCAAAATATTTCTTATTTTTATTATTTTTTCACATTTTTATTTATAGAAGTATAAAAAATATATTTTATTAATAAAAATTATAATTTCTTTTTTTTTCAATTTTTTAAGTTTTAATTTTTTATATTGCACATTATTTACTCTGATTTTAAATAATTTTTCCTAATAAAATAAATAAAACAAAAACTTTTATAATAAAACTTGTAAAAAACTGTATTTTATTATGGAAAACGACGTAAATTTAAATTATGGTTGGTTGTAGAATTTAAAAATATTTCGAAACTAAAAAAAAAATTATAGTCACTTAATTATTTCACTGTGATTGTTGTTTTTACACGAAACGTGCTGATTGATGTTCTTTTGAATTTTGACAATTTTTTAGAGTGCGGGAAAGTTGCATTACATTATTCCTGATTCTCAAATGTTTTTAGAAATTGTGAGGTGAAATAAAAATAGTTCTTAAAATTTAGCCGCCATTCAATACTATATACTCAACTCTCACTTATTAATTAATAATAATCAAAGTTTTAATGCATATTGTACTATAGTTAAAAATTAATAATAGGATGACTAATTTATTCATGTTTATGTCACTTTTAGTGTTTTTGTTTAATGTGACGTCATTTTTCGGTCGGTTTGATTTTATTTATGGTGGTTTCACTGACCGACCAACCGAATTGTTCGATTTCTTTTTTGTTTGTGGCTATAGACGATTTTTTTTTAGTATGATGGTAAATAACACAATTATTGAGGGTTTTGTTTCATTCTATTGTGTACATTTAATTTTATAAGCGTGATTAATCTTTGATGCAAAGAAGACTGCCATCAAATTATTTATATTATTAATAAAAAATATTTTAATGTTTAGCGATAAGAGGGAGATGGATCTCGGTCAAAAACGCCTTCAAGTTACAAAGTAAACATTAATTTGACATTAATTGTAAGTGCTCGTCAGTACTTGCGGTGGTAACCATCATCTATTAGTTAATTTACAATGACATTTATTATATATGGAGTATCTTATTTTACATAATTTTTTGTATTGAAAGTGTTGTAACGTATTTAGTCTATTTAACGGTTATTTCATTTAATTTTCGTGCAATTTTAATTTGTAAACTGGATTTGAACATGGATTTTTTTACTTTAAAATATTATAGGATGTCATAATGAATGCTTAACTAACATGCTTTATCCAGGATATGAGGCACAGCTTTATCAGGATATGAGCCTAGAGCTTGAACATTGCAATGAATCAATCAAAACTAGGTACCTCATTTTTACCGAGTTTCAAATCAATTTTTTTTAAGTGGAGTAATTTTCAGAACCGTGGTAAAAGTAGCCCAAATTCATTTTTTATTAATGTTCTAGTAAATCTATGGAGACAATTCAATTTGCGATTTATTTAATACAAGAACAAATAAATACTATAGCCTTGTTTACTGAAGACTTTATACTTGTGTTAATAATTCTTATTCCGAATCGTTCGATCCAGGAAATTAATACAATTGTTTTCTTCTGTTTCCAAAGTAAATTTTATGCTGATGTGAATACTGTTAACATAATCATGAAACTGGTTTAGTTGCCGACTGATTTCTATTCCAGTAAACCACACGGCTCCTATACCTATGCCAGTATACCACACGGCTCCTTTAAGGATTACTTTTACTTAATATTTTCGAATTCACTTAGTGGTTTAGGAAAATAGTGGCTAGAGTTCCCGATAAAAAGCTGTTCATAGAATATGTTCATAGAAAGTGATTCTGTCTAGTTATCATCTTTAAAAAACTTTGTAATTTTAATAGTTTATTTTATTAGAATGTTACTATATACATGACCTTTTTATCAAAAGAGGACAGTCGGGCGCCATGAGGAATTTTAATAGAATCTATTCTGTTTACAAGTTCTAGGTTATTTTTAAACGAAACGTTGTTTTCCAGTCTAATTTTATTCATTACATACTGGTTGACACGCTTCGCTATGTTGCGCGTAGTAGCCGAAATAAAGTTTGTCACTAGTCAAATTGGAATATTCGATTTATTTACCTAGGGGAGTTCTTTGATTTTTGGCGTCGACAATTTAATCATTTTCATTAACCTCATTTCTTAGTTACTACATATGATACGCTTAATCGGAGAATTTCTGGAAATTGGAGTAACTCATTGTACCGCAACTAAGTGTCCTCTTTGTTGCGCCATAGCTCGAAGTCTAGGTACAGTATCGCGAAAAGGAATTTCGATAAATGATCGAATTGGGAATATGTCGTTTTTTAATCAATGGGGAAAATTTCCGGTTGCCTGCTGATTTTTTACAACCAGCAACGAAACATATCAGAATTGGCAATCAAATTGACTACCACATCATATATGAACAGGGAGTTCAATAAATGTTCACATGTTTTCATACGCACCGACTCCCATCGTGCTCTTTCCAAACACCGTACGAATGTCTCTTTCCAGTCTCGTAGGTCGCAACGAAAAGTGGTTAACCAAAAGTGGTTATAGTCGAAATTAATGGTAGACAGAATACTGTATAAATAAATCGACTAAAACCATGTTTCATCGAATTGTCCAGCGATACAGACAAATAACATGCAATAACAACTGGATACACATACTCATTACATATCAACAAATCAAGTTGATAATCATTATCAACTTCATTACAGTTTCCCGATATGGTCGCAAAATCATTAGACCTCTCGTTTTCGAAATTAATTCGATCGAATTAAGGGGCAGTGATGTAGCGACACTAATTACGTAAAACCGTAACTTCAATACTATACCATAGATGGCATTACATACAGGGTGTCCCATTGGGACGAGTCCAAACGAATAAGGCGTGTAGCTGGATCAATATCATGAAAAAAATTCCACTACGCATATGCCCGAAAATTAACCGTTACCTACTTGAATTGCATTTCAAAATGTTTAGCACGGCACAATACCTCGAATCATCTAAAAGCCAATAACTCTACTAAAAATTAAAATAACTCAATTATTTTTTCTATAATTTTAAAGGCACAGAGTACTTTTCTGGAAGTAAGAATATCAAAGAAAACGTTGGTGGATTCAAAAAAATTGAGCGATAAATAACAAAAAAAATCATTTAACTCATTTTTTCTCGAAAAAATCACAATCAGAGAAGTCTACAAAATAAACATTCAGACTAGGGAGCAGTTGGTTAATCGAATCAATAATGCCGGTAACAAACTAAAAAAAAAAATTTAGAAAATTTCAACATGGCTGCTGCCATTAAAAGACGACTCCAACTATGCTTGTTACAAAATGGAAATCATTTTGAAGATTGTTTGTGAAGTTGAAAACTTACACAAATTTTTTTACTTGAACAAGTACTAAATTGAAATGTTAATATCTCGAAAACTATGCGTGATTAGATAAAAATCATTTAGACAATTTTTTTAGTAAATCGTATATTAAAACTAAATTTGAAATAAAAAAAAATATCAAGTGATTTTTTCGAGAAAAAATGAGTTAAATGAATTTTTTGTTATTTATCACACAATTTTTTTGATTACACCAACGTTTTCTTTAAGGAAAAGGCAATGCAGATATTCTTACTTCCAGAAAAGTAAGAAGCACTCTGTGCCTTTAAAATTTTAGAAAAAATAATTAAGTTATTTTAATTTTTAGTGAGTTATTGGCATTTAGATGATTCAAGGTATTGTGCCGTGCTAAACATTTTATAATGCAATTCAAGTAGGTAACGGTTCATTTCCGGGCATATGCGTAGTGGAATTTTTTTCATGATATTGATCCAGCTACACGCCCTATTCGTTTGGACTGGTCCCAATGGGACACCCTGTATAATCAATTTGTAAAAAAATAATAAAAAAAAATTCTTTGTCTTGTGCTGAACGTCGATGGATATGGAACGAGTTTGGATTTAGTAAATTAAAAAAATAATTTTTTGGACGTAAATGAGTTATATTATATTTAAGTTACAAAAGTCAAAAGAAGCCAATATTAACAAAAAATATTTACATTAAATATTTAACGAAAGGATTCTCAAATTTAAAAATCCTAAAACAGATCCAAAAGAATTGTCTGATTGAGTCTGAGAAGGAAAAACATATTTCGGAAGAAAAACTTCATCAAGCTTCTTGCAAGTAGTGCTTATAAATTATAAGAAAAGGACAAACAGGCTGCAAAATTAGATGATTATAGTCGTGTTTATACATGTGGTCTTCAAAAATGCTTTCCTTTCATCTCAAAATGTAGCCACCAGCTTTAAAACACGTTACGTTTAAAAGGAACTTAAATGTGGAATAAATATATGAAACAATGAAATTTTACGGGGTTGATACCAATTTGTTCAATCCAATGTTTTTATTAGAAAGTACTGGCCTAAATTAATATAAAAAATTAAAATTAAAAGCGACTTAACTATAATCTAGTAATGATAGGTGACTAAATTTTAAATGTGTGCTGATTTAATTTTACGTTTATTTGAGCTCTTCTGAGAATATAACATTACATTTTCTACTTGCGCCGACGGTTTATAGACCACAGCTACAATAATATCGAAAAAATATAAATCTCCCATCTTTTTGAAACGTTAACCTACCCTGTTACTAGACTAATCCAGCAAAGATTCATTTTATTTTTCTTCAATTGATGTGGATATATGTACTTTAAATTCACATTCTGTTTGTTTATTAATCAGAAATCCAACAACAACATGAGAAAAAAAAAATGTTCTTTAGTTTATTTTTGCTTCAAAAGAAATTTTTCTTATTTTTTATAATCTAATCACACATACACACAAATAGTATACTCGTATATAATTTTTTTATTTTTTTATTATTATTTCTTCTAATGTAAATCATGAACAACAGGGTAACATCTCTAATTATGAACAGGTAAATCGTGATTAAATCGTGGGAATGCAGATATATAATTTTTTTAATTTTATGCTTCACACTAATTTATGTGTGTGGTTGAAAGAAGAGAAAATCGTTTTGTGACATCAATTTCTAAGAAAATTGGATCGTAAAAATGAAAAGATCTAAAATATTTAATTAGTTTCGCGTGTCACCTTGTTCACCAATCGCATTTTTTTCTATATAGATATATTTTAACTTTTTAAGTAAACATACAATTTTTTATTTTCTTTATAACGAAAAACATAATTTCAGTTAATTATGTAATTGAAAATAAACATAATATTTTTTTTTTTTTTTTAAACTCTATATGTACGTACGTGCGTGTATCGTATGTATATATTCTAAAAACTCAAGGAAGTAAATTTATCTAAAAAAGAACCGAATGTATTGTTTGTTTACAGGTATATTGTTGTTAAAAAATAAGAAGCTTGTAACGTAATATAATATTATCGTTGTGACTCAAGTACTTGAACGGGAATGGAAAGTATTCGGGAGTTTAAGGTTTGGCAAGTTGTATCTTAATACTTATGATGCAACAAAATCATGTTTTCTTACGTTGTACAAAAGCAATAATATATTAACAGTAATAAAAATACAAAAATAAAAAATGAAAGGTGGTACGTCGAGGTCACCAATTTCTTAAGAAAAGTTTAAAAATTAATTTAAAAATTGTATAAATTTGTGTTAGATGAAATTATCAATTTTACTATTTAATCTGTCTATCTGTACGTATCTTATATCGATTTAAAATTTTTCATTTTAAGAGTAAAAACTGTGCAGTGAAAGTGTAGATTTTTCTAAAACATTTTCTCAACCATTCGACATATACTT
The DNA here is from genome assembly GCA_963556175.1 of Tipula confusa. Taxonomy (NCBI): domain Eukaryota; kingdom Metazoa; phylum Arthropoda; class Insecta; order Diptera; family Tipulidae; genus Tipula; species Tipula confusa. Next base: position 28,707,453 of record OY744475.1, read on the forward strand.
CCGGTTATATGCTAAGATTGTTAAGTATTCCTAGATATATTTACGTTTGCCACCTAACAGTTTAAAATATTTCTATACGTAGACAAAAAAAAAAAAAAAAAAAAACTTTCGAAAAGATTATTGTATTTGGCAATTACATTGGAATGTGAATTGCGGAAGTAATTCCAAAATAATTTTTTTTTCTTCAGTACATTTTAAAATTTAGTAAAACAAAAAAAATCAAAATTGTATGCATTTTATGGTTGTTACCGCGCCCGTGTGGGTATCACAAAAATAAAACGATTGGGAACATATGATATTTATGAATAATTATTTGGTAAATGAGGTTCGAAGAATTTTTTTAGTTATGCAAATATTTAAGTATATAAAAAATTATACTAAAGACATAATTAATCGAAGTTATAGTGGTCTGACCTTGAATTTACCGAACTAAAAATAAAAAACACACATGCCCAGTTAAGACGAGTAATATGTATATAAAAGTTCATTGTGCTGTAGGTTAAACTGTAATACAACATTTTGAAATATGTGGGAGCACATCTTGTGAATGTACACAAATTAACTCAAATTTGTTGGGGAAATCCTAAATAGTTTACCTTTGTGTATAAAGAATAACATTTATTCAGAACTGAACATTTAACAAAAAACTAAACACCTACATAACATTATCAAACTATTCTAAAAATTTGCATACAATTTTGTAAAATAATAGAATACCATGTTGATGATCTTCTGAATTTAAATATAAAAAGTTGGTTTAGTTAAATGTCTGATGGGTACCGTTAAGTTATAACTAATACAATTAACTATAAATTTAACTGCTTAGTTTGATAAAAACTTTTTCGAGCATGAATTTACTAATCGTTATGATCATAGAATTAGTTATAGCCTTAGGTGGATTCCCGACATTACATCTTTCATGTCATTACATGATGACTAATTAAATCAAAGTGCTAACAATTATTGTTTTACCAATAAAACAATTGGTTTATTGTTCAGCTATAGGTTGACGCATATTTTCTTCCACATTCCGCAAGTTAGATACAAGGTTCGTTTTAATTTAAAAAAACTAACACGGTAAATTTTAATGTGCAAGGCTAACTTTTGTTAAGTTATTTAACTTCTTACTATTCATCATTATTTTCTTCGAAACGTGGTTTAAGGTAAAGCGATGTGTTTCGATCGATTGAGTTTGGTTTCAAACCATAAATGTTTTTTGGATAGCAGGGTAATAAATAATGTTGTTTCCATCAAGAGTCTTGGCATTACTTTTACCCTATATTTGCCATTACATTATCTTGTAAAAATAACCATTGCTAAAGAGAACTCAATGCTATGATTTATGGTTCTCATTAAAGTCATTTGCTCATAATGCAACAGATTCTAATACTGATACTAATTTTTCCAATGAAAATAATGTAAGTTCAAAACCCAAGAACACAACCAAGCAACAATTGATCATTCTACGATTGTATCTTAACAGTTGGTCCTTCGAGTCGGATATTTCTGATAATCATTCACATAACTACACAATACCGTGGCGTACGTGTTGAAACCAAATACAAGGTCTCCTGCACATTTATTGCCTAACACGATCTCATTATTTAAATCGAAACCTTTTGTTTCTTAAATTCATCGCCCAAATTCTATCAACCATTTTTGAGCACATAGGGAAATCTCTGTAATTAGTGGAGTCAACCTTAAATTCGGCTACCAAGATGACTGAACAACTTGCAGCATTAACAGCACTATTTGAATAAAACCAAATTGACAATACTGTCAAAGTATTTTCAATACTTAAAAGGACTTTTTATAGGGGAGAAGCGGCAGTACTTTTACGACATATATCGGTAGCGAAAGGATATTACATATAGACGCTCTCAAAATTCAACAGTAGCAAACATTAAGCGACTAATGGAGACATTAGACGAGGTCATCAGCGATCTCCAAGCACTTGGTGAGGTAGCAGACACGAGAGATCACTGACTCATCTTTATTTTGTTGCAGAAGTTAGATGATAAGCTAAGTGCATTATGGGCCGAACACTCGGCAAGTAAAGTTAATCTAGAGTTTTCCAAATTCTTAAAATTCCTGGGTCGTCGGGTAACAAATTCGAATCAATCGTGCCCAAGCCCAAGCAGACCAGGTTGGAGAAATTCGGAGCCAACCTGTAAGTTACAGAAAAATGTAGTCATTTCCATGTTATCCCTTACGAACCAAGCCGAAACGAGAGTCAATCAATGATCAGGAACTCTTGTTTACGGAAAAAGAAATGTTTTGTAAGGATCACTTCAAACAGAATCTGAAGAAGTATCCTGACGGTCAATTCATAGTGAAACTACCATTTAAAACCTCATCACTTGCCTTTGTTTACAATGGGCAGATTTAGGTCCGCCATTATAGATACCACTACTTATCGGCTTCATATTTGACTATGCATGTTCCCAATATAAAATGCCCTAATTTTTGTCACTCAACATTTATTTCAAATATTTCGGCTGCATGTACTCAACATATTGATTTTACTCAACCAAAAATTGGCATACCTGAATGCGCCCATTAACTTCGCAGATCCAAGATGGGATGACCTATGCACAAAAGATCAGAAGCTATGATGATTTGGGTCGAACCCCTTCCATAATACAAGCGTCTAGTGTGGGAGAGGATAAAACAAAGAGTAAAACAGCACTGATAAAGCAACAAACTTAGCATAGACTTGAGCTGTAGGCAGCAATATTATTGACGTAAATAATGGAAGTGATCAAAAAGGAAACAACTAGAACCTGGCGAAACTCCAAAATTGTGTTGGACTGGCTAGGAAGTACTCTTAGACGCTAGAGTACCTTCGTAAGAAATCGCACGGCTGATATCCTATTCAGTTTGGCCTGAAAAAACTGGAGACACGTTCCATCTGTGGAAAATACAGCAGATTGCGCTTCTCGTGGCTTATCACCAAATGAACTCAAGTCACACGTAGTATGGCGGATGGAAACAACTAGGTATCTCTGAAAAAAATTACGGCTCAAGGCATTCAACTAACATTACCCATTTTTTGGGAAACAATCGTATCACATGGCATTTTTTCCCACTCACCGAATTTCCTACATTTTGGGAAGAAAGCTGCAATCAAATCTACAAAGTTCCAAATTAAGAGGGTTATAAGCAACCATATATTAACCCACGAGGAAATGAACACTTTTGGAAATGAGATAGAGGGAATCTTAAACTCTTGACCATTGAGCGCTATGAACGAGACCGAAGTCGATCCTATCACTCCGTCACACTTTTTGATTGGACATCTAACAACTAAGATCTTTGAGCTAGACTTAACTTCTCTCAAGGTGTCCACCTTAACCGATGGCAAAAGGTATATAAAATCATTTAACAATTCTGGAAGAGATGGTACAACGAGTACCTCACCTCTCTTCAGTAGCGGTCCAAAGAGAGAACCTACATTTCGTCTATACATGTCAATGACATAATGTTGATCAAAGACAACAATCTACAAGTTAATAAGTGGCTGTTCGGTAAATTCACTAAAACCGGGTTGAGATGGTCAGGTGAGAGTAGTTACTCTAAAAACTAAACACAACAAAATCAAAACGCTATAATACACAGATTGTGTCTTCTTCCGATTTCTCGGAATAATCAGGAAGATGATCAAATTTAAGCCAACTTGTCGATTTACGTGTCATTTCATCTAAATTTAGTATCATTTTAAAATTTAAACTCCTTTAACGGGAGGTAGGTATATTGAAAAGATGAAACACCTAAAAATACAAACAAAAAATTATGATCAAACCAACCAAAGCTTAATTTAACTTAACTTAGGAAAATATTGCAGCCAAGAACACAACCAAGCAATAATTGGTCATTAGAAGTGTGGGTAAAATCTCTTACGTATTGCAAGTTACCAAAATGCGACTTTCAATTCAATTTTTAATTTATTAGACATACCATTCTCGATACATCTGGCAAATCTACCATATCCTATGGTCAATATAAATAAATCTCTACTCACAAGTTATAACATCTTAAGTCGACTTAAGACTAAATCGAACCAATAGTAGTTTTTAATTTAAAAAAAACATTTCTTCCAAACTCTTATATTTGTATTACTGTTACTTTTTAATATGTTGAGTCCAAAATATCTTAAGTCCAATAGTGCTAAAAATTGAGTTTTTTATAACATCTTATGCCACTCATGACAGTATGTATTTTTTTTGAGTCATTTATATTTGTTTAAGATAATTTGATGTAATATTATTTATATTTTCCTTATGTTCAAATAAGATGTTATTAAGGTGTTAAATTCAAACTAAATTTGTCATCCTTAAAATGACATAAGATAATTTGTTTACTTAAAATTTGTCATTTTCATTATAAAACGTATATGATCTTATATTTTCTTAATATATTTTAAATTCATATTTGATAAATCCTTTCACTGAACTACAGTTAAGATGTTTTTATACGTGCAGGTTGAAAAATGAAAATTAAAAATTTTCGTACATAGTATACTACGACACTTATATTAGTATAAAGCGACAGGGAAAGCACCACAAAGAAAAAAGTGATGGGGCACATAAAAGCAAAAACAACGGCAAAATTTTAGCACTAGATGACAATTCTCGCAAAATACTCACTTTTGACTTGAAAAATGTTTGCCAATCTCGAATTAAGAAACATGTTTTATTTTACAAACGATTATTGTTGCCGTATAATCTCAGCATACATGACTGTATCTCAATCGGGCCTGTATGCATGATGTTGCATGAAGGTATTGCACAGGGTGAAGGTAATTTACTTAAACTTAATTTCGGACGACTATAAACATTTTACCTTATAAAGCGATCAATCTCAAGTCAAAACAAGAATTCGTTTGTTGCAGTTATGTTCATGCAAAAAGCACATGCCCTAATAGATTACAAATTTTTGTTTCTTGATGAAACTCACTTGGAGTGCGACGTTAACCACTCTATAATAGAGGGAAAAAAATTAAAACTCACTCGGCTATAGACTCAATGAGTACAAAAATACTCTTTGATCCTTTGGAACCGTTCAAATTTATCAACATAAAAAACACAGCATTGTCTCGTTAAATTTAAACAGTTTAAAGCCATTTTTTTCATACTGAAACGTCAAACCACAGATAAGCTATACCAGACGAACATCTTGTATGGCGCAAATTTACACAAGTAAATTCATACTACGCAAATTAATGTAACCGAAATCTAACCAAACGAATAAATAGATGTACATATAAATCCGCATATTTTCATCATTTTCATTTTTTTTTCCGCACGATTATTTTATTTTATAAAAAATAAAACGACATTTTAGAACGAGAAGGATGAAAATATGCGTTTTTATATGTACATCTATTTTTCGTTTGGTTAGATTTCGGTTACATTAATTTGCGTGGTCTGAATTTATTTGTTTCAAATTTGAGCCATACAAGATGTTCATCTAGTATATTTACCTGTGGTCAAAGTTAAAAGATTTAATACCATCTATTTCATAGGTATGTAAATTTAAAAAAAAAATGAAAATGTTTAAGGGAAACTACGCGAACTGATGATGAATCGCACATTAGAGAAATCTCTTCAAGATATTTTTTTACTTACGAACTCTGTGAGTGTCTATCAGAATCAACAGGTAAGTGATGGTAAATGTTGTGATTAATTATGAATTCTTTAATTTACTTTGATAAACACAAATCAATTTTATTTTATATTATTTTGATAATCAAAATTTTATTTTAGTTTGTATTTGTCAAAAAAAAAATAAAATACAAATGCACAACCAATGAAAAAATATTAGATGCAATGTATGTATAGTGAAAAACTTATAGATTTATTTAAATGTCCATATTTATAGTTTCAACATTTTAAAAAATCAAAAAATATTCATTTTTCACATAATCACTATAATTTTAAGTTAAGAACAAGGAAGTAATAATTATTCGATTTTCATTTAACTTCATATTTTTTTAACGAAAACAACTGCATCAAATAAAATTTTATAGTTTAACCGCAATAAATTTTAATTACTGTGTACAGTACCACTATTCAAAAAATCTGATGATAATGTTTAAAAATATTTGTATAAGTAAGTAATTCAATTTTATTATCTTATTACCGTGCTAAGTATATAATAATAGAATTTATGCTCGTAAGTCTGTAACATCCAATATCTATCACTATATATTATGTTATGCATATTATGTATTTATTTAGAGTACATAGATTGTTTGAAACATATTTAATTGTTCTATAATATCACCATGTATATATTTTAGAGAAAGTAAAATTTTAAAATATGTATTATAAAAAAAAAAAATTTAATATATTTTTTTTATGGTTTTGTTTATACGATAATTATTTCATGCGGAAAACTAATAAAAAAAATAGTTTTCTGTTTAAATGGTTGAGTGAATTGTGAATGTTGAAGTTATATGTGTGGTTTCGAGACGATTTAATTTTATATTGGTGGTCAAATAAAAAGAATTCTAACAGCGATATTATAATATATATATGATATATCACAATAGATAGATTTATGCTCATTGATATTTCGAAATATTTGAACTAAAAATACATAATTTTTATCAAGGCCATTCGTTTTAGGTTTTAAGTTTAGAATTGTTTTTTTTTTTTTAATAGTTTTCGTTAAATAAAATGAGATCATCGTTTGACACAAAAAACAAAATATAGCTTGCATAAATTTTTCTCATCTAATAATAATATAGCTTGATGATATTTGCAACTAAAAAAACTTTTAAATCTTAAGCAATATATGCATATATAATTTTTGTTGCTTTCCTATTTTGCATCTTATATGCTTTGCTCATGATAATTTATTATTCATTCTTGTATGAGTGCAACGTTAGTTTTTGTTGAGAAAACAAAGGCGGTATTACATATACATATGTATATATATATTCTCTTTAGTTTCTTCTTTAAGACTCGAAAAGAATGTAATGTCACATTCCATTTATATTTGTCATTTAGTATTTTCATTTAATGTATTATAGTTTGTGTTTGTTATCTTAAATAAAAATATGTTTTACAGCTCACATAATGCCAATACAAGAGAGAAGTACACATACAGTGGATAGCAAACCGTGCATAGATGCTACAATATTGAATTACATAGAAATATGTTCAACATGAAGCTGGATAACCCCTGATTATGTATTTTAGAATTTCTTTACTTAAAGAAATTGTAATATGTCAAAGTAAAATTATCCAAACTATGTATGATATTTGCGGTTTGTTGACATATTATAATCATAAACACGCTCGCATACATATATTTCTGTACATTGATAATATGCAAAAAAAATGATGAAATCGTGATAAAAAATGAATAAATTAACTATATGTTTAGCTTTGTGAGCTTACATATTATTTACAATCAAAACATAAATTAATCATAATTTAAATATTTGAATATTTATACATGCATTTTATATTCACATGCATATTTATTAAAATGCATTGCAAAAAATGTAATTATATATATATATATATATATATATATATATATATATATATATATATATATAATTACTATGTGTTAGAAATTATTATTATATAATTATTGTAAAACAGTTCAATTCAAATTGTTCAACGTTTTGTGAACAAATTATTGAATTAGTCATTGGAAAAATCGTCCAAGGATCTTGGAATAAAAATTTGAGCATAATGTTAGATTATAATGTACATCAACAATAAAAACTAAAGTGCTAAGAAATCATTGCATTACATTTTGGCTGATGAAATATATATTAAAATTATCATCAGGCAGGCAAGTGTTTAACAGCTGTTCAAATATTTCCTATTTGTATTTATAGATTAAATTGGGCGATAAAAAAATTTGGTTCTAAATGTCATCGATTCGAAATTTGTATTTATAAAATAATTAATTAAAAAATTATAGAGCAATTAGGAAATTTGTTGAAATGTTTCGGTAAAAAATTTAAATTTGAAAAAGATTTTTTCCGTTTTAATCAAAGAATTTTCCAAAACGTGAACAATCGAAGAACATAAAAGGTTTATCTTTTAAAATAGCAAAAATTTTAAATTTTGCAAAAATATGAATAATGCGATACCGTAAGTTAAACTATTGTAAGCAACATACGAGCATTATTTTATTTTTCAGACAAGTTTTGCGATTCAATTCATATTAAACTCTAATCAACTGAGTCGTTATTTCAGTTATTTTTTGTTCCTTTAATGCCACGATACATCAGAATTGTCTTAGCGCAATTCAAAAATACGATAAACAATAACCTCCAATGTTTTCCAACTAACGAATTGTTAACGAAATTTTTCTTTGGGTGGAACATTTCATTCAGTGTTATTAAATTCAACAATTTAAGCCACTTCCATTCCAACATGTTTATTTAACGCTTTTTGTTCGAAAACTTTGTTAAAAATAAATGTGTTTCAGGAAGTAAAAAATCAGTTATAGACTTATTGGCTATCCGTATGGAAGAACACAGCTAATATGGTTAAAATGATAAATGATAGTTCGCAAAGGAATTCCCTGATATGTTTGATAACAAATCACATTTCAAATAACTTCTAGTAATAATAACATTAACTTAAACTGTTACACTTTTATGATAAACTCCAAATTAAATGTAAAAAATTTAATAAATTATTTGTTCTATTATTTCGAGTTTACAAAATATTCAATATTATTAAATCTGAAATAATTGGGATGCGATTCATGCTAGGCACAAATTGGATACATTTAACTATAAATATGAACATTAAATGTGAACATTAATGAGTTCTTAAGTATTGGGATCAGTTGTCACAAATATACACAGCAATGTCGTCAGTAAATATTCTAAACACTACCATAATTATTTAATCTAAAATATTACTTCGGACTCCTTCGATCTTAATGCTTTCTATTAATAACTGCGTTCCAATGGGCCAAATTTGCTACTCACAAGTATTTGCAAGTAGATAACTAATGGAACACAAAAAATTATGCCAGAAGTAAAACAAAACCTATAATTTAGTGTACATAGTTTTTAATGTATATTTTAATTTGAATGGCTATGTATATTAAATTATAAAATTATACTTTAAAAAACAATGATTGAATGAGCAATTCGTTTTCTAATAAAGTTCAAAATAATTTTGTAAAATTTGACATTTAAAAACATAAACAAAAAATTTTTAAATCTCGAAAAATACCTAAAAATCAATTTTCTATATAAATTATTTCACGAAAATAATCGCCAAAGCCATCTATTGTAATTTTTACAACTAAAATACTCTAGCGTAAAATTTGTATAATCATGAGCAGTTGTGAGTAGTTTACTTTCGCCAAATGAACACGATTAATGAAGTAGCTTGTTTAAGCTCAAAGGTAGGGCTTGAATTCCCAAACAGGACAATTTATCTATGAGAATGTCATGATCTATGTGAATGTCAACAAAATTGAAAAGTTTTATAAATCATATATCTTGTTTACGTGGTCGTAGTGCAGTGTAGTAGTTTTGTAAGATCGATCGTATTATGACTGTTCACCTGGCGCGTAATGTTGTTCATCGCCTGTCGGATAAAATTTGAAACTCCATGATATTTATGATTTTATGTACATAACTGTATTTTATGACACTGCAATTTTGTTTAAACTTTTTTATTAAAAATTAAACCCTTTTTTCTATCATAATAAATAGCCTAATATGTAAGCAATCTACTGTTCTCAACCATTAAAGTTAATTACAATAAAATATACCTCATGGCAAAAGAGACAAAAAATACATGGGAAAACATGATACTATACTACACAAATGCTCCAATTGGAAAGATCCAATTTAGTAGTACTGTATCCAATTTGTAGTACTGTAAATTTATTAGTACTGTATGGAATAGATGGTATTTAACTTCTTTATCCAAGAAAACTGTTGATAATCAGCTCAGTAGAATTTTTTTGGTGTTCACGTAACGAACTTTGTTTCTTTTCTGAATCCATATCGATATTTATTATAAAATTACCATTCTTGAACACCGGAACAACTATATAGATATTTTTAAACAGTCCGGATAAATCAGTTCATAGGATTTTGTTCAAATAATCTGAAACAACCGCTTTACTTATCGAAATACCATTTTGAGTATTATTGGAATCGCTAACTATTGTCTATTTAAGAGAACAAATTATGTTATAGAATTATGTATTGAAGAAAATAGTTATATAAAGAGTTACCCGAAAAGCAGTAAAACTGCGCCTGTCGTTGACTGTATTTTAATACAACCGATTGCATAATATTTAGCATAACCTAAAAATGTTGCTCATTGTGTCCGTAAATATAAAAAGATTGATTATAATCAAATTATTCAAATTTTAATCGAAATAAAGAGCAACAAAACAATTCGATATTTTGTGACAGCACGCATTTTTGAATGTGACTGCACGACAAAACTTAACTTTTGTTATAGAGTAGAGTTGGAACTTACATAAATAGTTTTCATTTTATGGATGATTCGTCTGAATTTTTCGAGTCTCCAAGTAAACTGCCAATTTGGACAAAATAGTTGAAATCAATGATTATACTTCGGGCAATGAAAAAGAAAAAAAAGCAAGAAAGAGAAGAACAAGCAACAAAACAGAAAAATAGTTTACTTATTTTCCTAAAACTTGAACTTTCGAATGCAACTTCTTCTATATCAGTTCTAGTAAATCAGCCAGCAACACCAACAGTTTCCTTCGATCTGGCGGATGATATAATCAGCCAAACTATTCAGGGTATATATAGTGTCTAATTAATAAAACCTTACAGTCGTGAAGCTAAGAGGTGAAACTTTAAAAACTCTACTATTTACATTTTACATTTATTACATAAATGATATTGCTGCATGGCCCGATTCTATCTCATCGGACTTAGATAGAATATTTTATTGTAAATAATCCTGAAAATGTAAGTTCTCTTCGAAATTCAAAAAAGGAGTATGAAACATCGAATATACTACAAAGGGCTTAATGAATCACTTTTCTATAGGGTTAAGAAAAATGGTACTAGTGGGAAAGGAGATCAGTTGGTGTTTTTTGAAACAACTAATTGTGCGTATTGCTAAGTTTGCAAGTTATTTTCAAAATCTAAAATTAATCGTTTAATCGTATAGATTCGAAAATAATTCAACAATACGATAAAGAATGCAATTACTGGCGTTATGCATTACAACGCGTGGTAGTAATGGGCAAACGGTCAAATTGCTTCCTAAATTAGGTCTGGCGTTTCGTAGTCATGCCAAATCTAATTCATCGACTCGAAAAGGCAATTTTATAACATTCATCGAATATCTCGCAGAATTTATTGAGTTTCTCAAACAACAACCACAAAATTTTTAAAATTGTTGTGCTGTAAAACTAACTGCGCAAAGGTTTTATCGATAAGTTAAAAAACGTACTTGATATTTTATTCAATAATAAGGGATTCACAACCCCTGCCTTAACGTACGCTGTTAATAAAGTTTTTAAATATAGACGAAAAAGCCCAAATTAAGGCTTAAAAGGAGGACGGTCATAGTATCGACCAAATTGCAGCTAAAATTGAAAAAAGTTACCTCAGTAAGAAGGAAACCTATGGCAAAAACCGTAAAGGACATATGAGGATGACCACAATAGTTTAAGACTGACGGGCTATCCTTAGAGAACCTTCGAATTCTACCATGTCGATTAGCAAAATAAGGGCTGAAACCGGTGTTGCGGTCAATTGAGTAACCGTCCCGATATAAAAGCGTGCTCCATATTTAAAATTTCAAAAAATTATGAGAAAGCGTCGTTAAACAAAATACGCAGCTATCAGCGTATTTGCTTTGAAAAGCAACATATTCGTTCAGACAGAGAGTGGCATAAGGTTGTCTTTTTTAAAAAAAATAATTTGAACAGGGTACAACTATTATTTTTTTGATCTAAGAAAAAAGGAAATTATTTTTAGCAAAAGTCACAGTAAAGGAGGTAATGTAACGATGTAGGAAGCAGTGTCTTTTTGGAATGATTGATTTGGATTTTTTGGCAGTAACAATGACAGCAAATTTGTATAAAAACGTATCACGAAAAGTCTACGAAGCAGGAAGGCAGTTCGAGAATAAAGATGAGTTGAAGCCACAAAATCAACCTAGGCCGAAATTTCCCTTCGCTATTTGGGACCACTGTACAGTTCAATACACGAGATACGTCATGAATTGGGAACTTCAGCATTCAATGCTTTCTAAGAAATTATCACAAAATCCTTATTCCTATTTAAAACCACATACAATCAAAATACATATCAAATAACCAATTTACACAATTCTAACAATATTGACATAATTTCAATAATAAATCTTGTAATACACTCGTACAATTAAACTATCGAATTTAAAATAAAAGCTCCGATTCCAATTTCAATCGTGATTTACATAATAAAACTTATTTAAATTAAATTTTACTTTCAAAAGTTACCCATAAATATAAGATTACTTGATTTTTAGTTTATGGGAAAATCTTGACTTAAATTTAAATAAATTTTCATTTAATTTTTTTTTTTTTTTTTTTTTGTAATTTGATAATTCATAAAGTCAATTCAATTATGAGTTTAACACAAAAGAAATATGCTTAACGTTCTTATAAATGAAACATATTGTGCGATAATGATATGTTGCCGCGTATTTTTATCAAATTTTATAATTTTTTATTAACAATAGAATTGATGAATTCGTGGCACGCGATATTTTCGTGTACATAATTATATTGGCTTATTTTTGGCATCATTAATTTGTAAACAATTAGTCAAGAATAATTTAACCCAATTCATTATCGGTTAAAAACATACTTAAAGAAAACATTGGTTTTACTATACAATTTAATTGCACGTGGAAATTGTTTATCTCAAATTATATAAAACGCAAAACTAATAATTAAAATATATAAATTCACCAGATATCCTGCATACTATAGTGCTGATATATATATATATATATATATATATATATATATATATATATATATATATATATATATATATATATATATATATATATATATATATATATATATATATATATATATATATATATATATATATATACATTTTAAATATATATAATATTATTTCGTCGTTTTTCCTAAAGTGATTTCGATTTACACACAAAAATATCATAATATTATAATTTATCTCAACAAACACAACGGATGTTAAAAAAAAATTTAGCATTAGATAAGAACATTGATATGCCATAAGAAAATTCTAAATATAAATTACAAAAACAAAAAATCAACTCTACTGGATAACCTCCCAAGAAAATAACATTATGATGGTGGGTCATAATATTACAAAATTGTTATCAGAATTTTAATTTTTTTTTTTAACTTTTTACATGATTAAGTAATATAGACGATTTTACTAGGGTCTTTTGCATAATTTTGTTGATGTGGTTTACGAAATCTATAATAAACGAATAGACTCCAGCAAATAAACAAGTATTGTAGTTAGTGTCATAATTCGTAAAGCATTGCGTTGTTTATCTCATCTCACTTAACAAAAAATGTAAAGTGATTATGTTAAATATATTACATATACATGTTTATATATATATGTGTGATGACACTGCAATATTGATAACCTTTCTTATCGTGTAGACACAAAGTTTGGGGTTTTAATTTCAATAAAGAATTAAAATTTGAATATTAAATTATTAGGCAATATAATATAGTGTTACGACAAAAGCACTTGTTTTATACATAAAATATTCATTAACGAAATAGGTCGACCTTTTCTTTTCGCGATGCGAGTAAAATTTGCGTCATAAAAAAAAAAAGAATTTAATTTCAAAAAAATGTTAAATTAATTGTCTACTCATGAAAGACGCAGTGTGTCTTTGAGAAATCATAATTAAAATTGGAAGAAAAAACACTTGTTAAGTGATATCATATAGGAAAACCGATCGAAAAAGAAATTAATTAAACCACTAACAAGAAAATGTTAAGATATAAATTCTGGTATTTGTTACCCGATTGTTATTACACTATTGGGTGAAGTGAATAAATAAAAATATTTACTGGTTCTATGAAGTAAAACTGGAAAATATTATACTTCTAATTTCAAAGCGTTGAAGCATTTGATAGTGACTTTGAATAGAAGTGTGCATCACAATTGCAAAAATCAAAATGGCAAACGTAGAAAAAAAATAATAATACAAATCAGATATTAACAAAAAGTGATATAAATTTAACTTTCTTTTTCTTAAATTAAATCACTCCGCCATGACTACAAGTTGCTCTTTAATATAGTTTGAATTTGTATTTATACAATTGTCATGAACAATAATGACCATAGTTTAACTTTGCACAGCATACAAATTACTATCTTAATGTTAGAGAAAATCTCCTCTAACGGATCAAAGTGTATAAGTGACTACCGTGAGGAGGTGATCTGACCTCGATATTCTTTTATTCCATGTTAAAATATATCTTTTGAAAGACCTTCCGACTAAAACTTACTTAGCAAGCAAGTTCACTGCTTAAGTACTAAATATACTTTGCAAATGTCGCAATTTGAAGTTATTATTTCAAGCCAATACATTTGGGTTAGGTCACTCTGGTACTGATTATCATCACTTGATACAAAAATATGTAATAACATATTAACATAATACAAAATACATATGTATACTATACTTAAAAATTTAATTAGATTTCATTTTGTTTAACATTTTCTTATGCCATTTCCTTTATGATTGATTATTTTTACTTTCTAAAAGAACCGTTAAACGTGAAGAAGAAAATATGCTATATGTATACATAAAAATGTAATGAAACAAGAAAATTGAGTAAATATAAGAAGCATGCAAACAACAATATCACAGTCAATTGATTCAATTTAGCTGAACTGGAATCTTTTTATGCGTTTGTGTTTGTGTGTACAATTTGTATGTTAAACTAGTCCTCTTCTAATCCTTGGTTACAATTTTGTGAAATTTTTATTATAAATGCAAAAAAGTAATTTCTTTATGATATATAATATTATATCCACCCACATTCATTATTCCACATCAATCAAATTGTATTCTTTGTAAAAAAATTTAAAAATATTAATAAAAAAAAAAAAAAAAAAAAAAAAAACAGAAAGTCAGAAAGTAATAAAAACCGAATATGTATTATAAAAATATGTTTTAACGGGTGGGAACTAAGTTTTGGGATTGGAAGTGTCAGAAATTATGTACATACACTATATTTTATTATATAGAAGCAATGACCTGTTGCATCATTTATGAATTACAATTTGAATAGCATTTAACTTATGCATATGCCATACCTATTTTGAAATATGCAGTTTTAGCATTAAGATACAATTTATCGCACAACATTATGCGTTTAGATATAGACAACTTATCTCTAGGTGTAATCAATTCAAATATGAACTTTTCTTTAAAAAAAACATGTACATGAATTTATTAAGTGATACGTGACTTGTGTATTGATTGTATATTTTGAATAGTGTTGGCGATTGATTGTGTGAAAATGTTATATGTGATCTTGGAACGTATACCATTTGCGTGATTTATAGTACGCTTTAAAATTATGACAACATCGTTCTAGTTATATACTTAGAACTTAACATTATACAACAAAACATCCGAATAATCCACCACAATCAACCCTAATGACCCCGACAATCTTAATTGTTCTTATTAAGAGTGATGGCGTGCGATTTCTATATATGTATGTATATATAGATATATGTAAATACAAAATTATTCCGAAAAATTCATATTATGCTTAATCCAATAATTTCCAATAATTTCACGAAACATCGAAAACAATTACGTTGTAAATTATCCAAACCGGAAATCATTAAATCAGTTCTCCAAAATGCGCAAATCCAAATAGAATCGCATTAGGTGATTTGTATACTCAAAATTCAAATGAAGCATCAAACAACTTTAAAGTTTTTCCATGTAGCCCGTTATTTTTTTTAAACTAATTATTAGAATCTAAAATTTTAACATATACACAATATAATTTAGAATTTACGTCGTCATTTATATTTTTTTATTTTTTAAAACTTTTTTATTTTTTTATTTTAACTATTTCCCAATTTTCACTTATTAATTTACATTCAAGCACTAAGTAAAGTCGTATAATAAAGAAATACAACAATTTAAATGCCGTTTAGAAGTATATAATTTACTCTAATATACATAGAAATATATTATGTATTCTAAAGAGCACTAGAATCTTACTTCTTTAATTAATAACAAAAAGAAACTGATCACAAACAATAACACAATTTTTTTTTATTTTTTTTTTTTTAAACTATTTATATATTATATTTTCCAAATACAATAATTGGTCACGTCACGTAATTTTTATATAAATAATTTTTGTATTTTATTTAATTAAATATAAAAAACTATCACAAATTTTATTTTATACATAATATTATTACATACTATGTTTATTGAATAAACACAACTTAAAAACTATTTTATAATATATATATATATATTCGAGAAAATAATTAAAAAAATTAAACCGAAATTAATTTATATTTATAGAAAGAATAATAATAACAAAACTAAAAAAAAAATAAAAACAAAAACAAAAAAACTTTTCAAACAATCCAATGAGATTCCCCGAACTTTACGATTTGAAAGTTGAAATCGCACTAAAAGAATGTCTAATGAATGGAATTTTTGGTTTTGTTTTTTTTTCTTTCATTATTTCCCCAATTGACGACGACGCGTACATTTGTAATATTATGTATGTTTAAAAACGAAAAAGAGGGATACAACAAAAACAAACTAAAAAGACAGAGATAATCGTATTTCGTTCATGTTGTTATATGTATTTTTATTTTATTTTATTAAATTTAATAAAATAAAATAAAAATATATACATTAAAATTAGAATAAAGATGTATTCTCGGTTTAAATGTTAGTGCTTGTAATGTACAATGTAAATATATTTGAATAACTGTTAAATCACTAAAATATGTAGTAAGTTTAGTAGGGCTCCAAAAATTATGCGATGTGGACATGTCTCCAAGGGATTTCGAAAAATGTATGCATACATATATAAGCGATTCGAGAAACTTCTAAATTAGTAATAAATTATTATAAATTGGGATTTTATATTACATTGTTGGTACTTTATACGTATAACTTTATGACTTACATGCGCTGATGTTTGCACGATCGTTGCGTAAACAGCTGAATCAGTAACATTTTTATTTATAGTGTTTAACTTACCTGAAAGCAAAGAAAATAAAATTGAATATAAACATATTATCCATTTGTTAGTAATTAATTTAATGTGATTGAACTGGCTAATGAACTGGGTTAGTTAATTTATTATATGATGGTGGTTTTTGTTTATTGAGCAATAAATAATTGCGCATTTTCACGGTACAGAATATTTTATACAAGATACAACGATCTATTAATTTGTGTAGCTACACTTTACGTGAAAGTTTAGCCTTTTTGACGTTAACGAGCAATTATAAAGCATAGACGACTTCATTATATGTACAGTAAAAAACTATATACATAATACAATTTAAAAAAAATTTGTCTAAGGACGGCAGGAAAATACTGCCGCAAATTGCAAAGCAAATCAAATTTAACCCAAAAATCCATCGAATACAGGAATAAATGACAAAAAATGATTTTCTCATTTACGAAAACATTGAACCTGAATGGGCCAAACTGTTATTCATGTTATGTATTTGCATTGTATCAAAAACGTGTATGGTAGGTAATATGGTTACAAAAACATTTTCAGGAGTAAAATAAATTCTAGTAAAGTTAAATTAATGGTGTTGGGAAATTTTTTAGCCCTGCAGTGCCTGCATGTACTTCTGATTGTAATCCGATCGAGAATTTACAGAGAATACTTGCATCTAACGTTTATAAGAATTTTAAATGGGCACTGCGTTTAAGCGAAGTGTTATAAACGCTGTTTGGATAAATTAAAGAGCATATTTAAAATTACGAAAAATTTAATATTTAAATTTAATTTTTTGACAATATTTTGTTTCATAACTGTAATTTTTTTTCTTATACGATTATTTAAGCAACTTGTGGCATTGTTCCTTTTTTTATCAATTATTTAAATTTTTAGCCGTGGTAAAATACAATACTCCCGTAAAAAATTTTTAATTTTTAATTTTTTGACTGCGGCTATTAGTTGTAATGAATAATTTATTTCATTTAATAAAAAAGATTTTATCACAATTTAGCGATTCTTGCTTTTCTGCCTTTTTTTTAATTTTTCTTGCTTTCTACCATATCTAATTTTCATAAAAAATCGTACAAAAACTGACCAAGTTATCAGTAATTCAATTTTCACTTAACTGATTTTGGTAAATGTATGATTTTGAAAGAATCGCTTATCTACATTACTTGTTATATGTACAAAATTCATCACCGATTGTTAAGCGATTCTTCCAAAAGTCAGTTAAACAGTTTTTGATATTAAAGGAATTTTAAGCGATTTTTTCAATTATTGCGTTAAAAGGAAATTAAATTGCGGCTCTGCCTTAGCAACTTAAGTGATATTTTTTATTTTTCAAGTCAAATAA
Organism: Tipula confusa; assembly: GCA_963556175.1. Lineage (NCBI taxonomy): Eukaryota > Metazoa > Arthropoda > Insecta > Diptera > Tipulidae > Tipula > Tipula confusa. The sequence continues at coordinate 28,726,045 of OY744475.1, forward strand.
AAAGATTTGTATAAGTGTTTTTAGGTGGCATTTTAAAGTGTTTAACATTAGAACTATTCCAAGACATTCGTGTTAATAATATACATTTCTAATAAAGTGATTTTAAAAAATAGTGTCCCGGGCGCAAAGGATGTTGCAATTGTCTAAAAAGAACGCTGAAGAAAATTCCAAAAGATTAGAAATGGATAATTCCACTTAACACGGTAAATTAAGGTAAGTTTGCAATACCTATATTATTATATCATTATATTATTATATTATTATATTGTTATATTATTATATTATTATATTATTATATTATTATATTATTATATTATTATATTATTATATTATTATATTATTATATTATTATATTATTATATTATTATATTATTATATTATTATATTATTATATTATTATATTATTATATTATTATATTATTATATTATTATATTATTATATTATTATATTATTATATTATTATATTATTATATTATTATATTATTATATTATTATATTATTATATTATTATATTATTATATTATTATATTATTATATTATTATATTATTATATTATTATATTATTATATTATTATATTATTATATTATTATATTATTATATTATTATATTATTATATTATTATATTATTATATTATTATATTATTATATTATTATATTATTATATTATTATATTATTATATTATTATATTATTATATTATTATATTATTATATTATTATATTATTATATTATTATATTATTATATTATTATATTATTATATTATTATATTATTATATTATTATATTATTATATTATTATATTATTATATTATTATATTATTATATTATTATATTATTATATTATTATATTATTATATTATTATATTATTATATTATTATATTATTATATTATTATATTATTATATTATTATATTATTATATTATTATATTATTATATTATTATATTATTATATTATTATATTATTATATTATTATATTATTATATTATTATATTATTATATTATTATATTATTATATTATTATATTATTATATTATTATATTATTATATTATTATATTATTATATTATTATATTATTATATTATTATATTATTATATTATTATATTATTATATTATTATATTATTATATTATTATATTATTATATTATTATATTATTATATTATTATATTATTATATTATTATATTATTATATTATTATATTATTATATTATTATATTATTATATTATTATATTATTATATTATTATATTATTATATTATTATATTATTATATTATTATATTATTATATTATTATATTATTATATTATTATATTATTATATTATTATATTATTATATTATTATATTATTATATTATTATATTATTATATTATTATATTATTATATTATTATATTATTATATTATTATATTATTATATTATTATATTATTATATTATTATATTATTATATTATTATATTATTATATTATTATATTATTATATTATTATATTATTATATTATTATATTATTATATTATTATATTATTATATTATTATATTATTATATTATTATATTATTATATTATTATATTATTATATTATTATATTATTATATTATTATATTATTATATTATTATATTATTATATTATTATATTATTATATTATTATATTATTATATTATTATATTATTATATTATTATATTATTATATTATTATATTATTATATTATTATATTATTATATTATTATATTATTATATTATTATATTATTATATTATTATATTATTATATTATTATATTATTATATTATTATATTATTATATTATTATATTATTATATTATTATATTATTATATTATTATATTATTATATTATTATATTATTATATTATTATATTATTATATTATTATATTATTATATTATTATATTATTATATTATTATATTATTATATTATTATATTATTATATTATTATATTATTATATTATTATATTATTATATTATTATATTATTATATTATTATATTATTATATTATTATATTATTATATTATTATATTATTATATTATTATATTATTATATTATTATATTATTATATTAAAAACTATACACTTAATAATTTTTAGTTGAAAACTAATTCAATTTATTACAGCCTACGACTTGGAGAAATTAGTTCATCAATAATTTTCGGTCACTCCAAATCAATCAATCAATCAATTGCCGTATTCACGATTGTGTTTTAACGATTCAATCTTTATTCTCTGACAAATTTAACTTTTAAGTTGATCATAAATAATATCAGCCATAAACTAATAATATATTATATGACACTCATCAAATTGTATTAAAGTCGAACAGACAAAAACATACAACTATTCATCAACGCATAACGTCAATGGCATTGCGATGACATTTTACTTAACTATATAAAAAGCAGTGTTGTTCGTATGCACTCGTATATCAAAATAATAAAAAAATAAATTATATTTTTTAAAAATTTATTGTTATAAAAATGCGTGGGTGCATTTTCATTTATTTTTTCAAACAACGCACATTCATAATTTTATATGAACCGTCTTCATAATTACGATCGTAAAATTTTGCAATCGCATTCCATAGTAGTTATGTGTGTTCGACATATATATGTATATATGTTTATATATAAAAGAAGTTACTTAGACGTTTATTTTTATATAGTTTTTCTAAGAAGTTTACATTGAATTTACGTCATACTCGTATGTATGCTTTTTGAGTAATAATATTGTAAATATTAAAAACTGTACACATAATTTAACAAATCACACAAATGTTTGTTCCTATATGTTTGGACTAGTTTGGTACAATGCGGATTATAAGTACGCCACAGTTTTTCGCTTAAGCAATCAATATATCAATCATATGTATCAAGATAACAATAAATGATAAAATAGTTTTCTTAATTGAAATATTAAAACATATGTGTATTTTATTTTAAAGATTTTATCACACATATATGTATGCATATGCACTATAATATCTTTTACAGACAACAAGTAATTATCTAAATCATATAAAAAAAAACAAAAACAAAATACAAAAGAATGTGTTGTCCAATTCGCCGCGTATATTGCAGTTTTATATTTATGACTATACATTTTTGTTTTATTTGCTAACTTATGGCTAACGATTTTAACAGAAACTATTAGGTAAAACATGTAGTATACATTGTGTATATAATTAATATTAATTTGATATTCAAGCAACGATATCAGTTTTAAATTCGTTTGGAAAATCCCCAAATTATTTATTATCTGAAGAGGCCATGTTTTGAATTTATTGGTTTTTTTCTGTTCAAAATATTATTTTAATCTTTCCACAGATGATGAAGAAATTTTACAATATGTATACTTATTTGGAGCAAAACAAATTTTATGATACGAGATTGTAACACAATCAAACTCAATTACATACCATCGGCGTAGCACCGATCCCGTTTAAATAATTTGATAAAAATTATGCTCGAATCATTATTGGAAAAAGCTAAGCGACAGTGCACACAATCAAATTCTCATATTTTTCCATTCTAGTATTTAAAAATTGTTAGATTAAAATTAATTGATAAATAGAATACAAAATATTCTATAGATACATCGGGTAACCTTTCAACCCAATAAACAACATTTCATAGATGTCATGGAGGATCTTGCGGGTTTCAAGTTCTTATTTTCTTATAGATCGTTGGAATTACGCCCAACAGTAAATGTCCAGCAGTTATGCACTGGACACTTAAACTGTTATTTAATTTCCTGTAGATTTACGTGTTGCCTGACTACCGTCAAGATTGTATGAACAAAAGTCCTAAAAATCGCATTAACGTTTTACTCCAGTTTCGCTCGGAAGTATCCGAAACGCATATTTTTTTAATAGAATAAAGTTGAGCCACCCTAAGCAAAAATATTTTTGTTCACTTTTACCGATAGATGATCGAGTAAATCACTAAACTGTTTTAGATAACTGGGTAAATGCCAAATGTAAATTCGAAGGTTATACAAGTTAAACTGCGACGTAAGATTGGTAATAATTATTTTTTGTTTCGATCGGAAAGGAATGTATATCATCGTTTCAACTCGTCTTTGAAGAAAAAGAGCCCAAACAAATTCTCGCAAACATATTTTCTAATGATGTAATACAAAAAATTCCAAGAACCTTACAATAAAAAAAGAAAATATTAAGATTTATTAAAAAAATCTCAGTGGTGAAATTTTTGTCCAGACTTAAAACAAAATATGTACGAGTTATATACTTGAATAAATTCTGTGTACCCCACTGATTCAATTTTTATTTAAATTATTTTATAGTTTTTTTATATAAGCTCCGAATTAAAAATGTTAAATAAATAATTTATTTATGGTCGATTTAATTTAATTAATAAAACAAGACGGCCATTGAATTTAGTACATATTACCAATTTTATTGACATGAATTATTACATAAAATGTCGCACGAACCATAAACTTAATTAACAATGGTGGCTGCTGTTGTATATAGTAATTGCGAAACTATATAATGTAAATATAAAATGCTGCTGGAACTATATAGAACAATTAGTAAGCAAGATAAAAATCAAATTCATTTAAATAAATTTAAATTTGATCCATAGCTTGACATATATTGGTTGAGTGACAGAATTTTAAACAATTATAGTTGTGTATTTATAGTTATTTTAGTTTATTTAAAAAATTAACAAAACAAATTGTGTTAACGAAAAAATGGATAACTGAAATAGTTCAACTGTTACCACATTACATAGTCGGCCGAAGATATTAAGCAGTCATAATTGTACGCATCTTCAACAATCCCTCCTTTAGCTAAGTAGAATGTAAAAGTGAGTCTAACTTCTTAAAAAGAAACTTTTTAGTTTTTAGAACTCTGCTTCGATTTATTGTACTATAAAGAAATGAAACATAGCAAAATCTTATGTCGTTTTCTTTGGCAAATCTAAATCAAATCTAAATTTTGGCTGTCAAAAAAACGTAAAACAAAATTGGGTTTTTTTTTTATTAGATTTCATATCTTGAGTACTGTTATAAAGTGTACTGTTTGTTGGTTTCACGCTGTGTGTTTAAATTATTTTTGCAATAGTGGTATAGTTTTTAGTGAAATAGTTATTAAGGATCAAGATTATGATTTTATATTAATATGTATCTCTCTCCAAAAATTTTAGAACAAATATTTTTCTTTGTTTTCTTTTCATTAGCGATATAGTGGCCCAATGATATATTTTCGAACAGTTTGATCTTATTGCTATATTAGTGGGATTCTCGTATGTATAATAGAAACTGTTCGATTATCATGGTAAATATAGGGAAAATATCTGAGCGGAGATCAAAACCATTATTCACCATTTTGTTCTTAAAACATTTCATGGTTGCAATTTTGTACTCGTCCAAATGATGAATTGGGTATTTACAATATTTACATGGATGGGAGTGTATTTGTTGTGATTGATTATTTAATTATTTGCGTTTCCTGGGTAATTATAAGTTTGAGGGTTTGTTGGTTTTTAATTCATTAGCATGTATAGATTAATGATTTTTACATACTAGTTTACTATTAGAATGTTCATGTTCGATTTGATCAATTGTTTGGAAGTACCTTTTTCGAATCGATGCATATTACTAGTTTGATGTGCTTGCGAGAGATATGGACATGAACATCGCTTGCTGGTCGTAAGGCCAATTTTTCGGTTTTGCGGTAGAGAGGGGGTTCGCAAAAGCGCAAACGCATTTCCTTATTGGAAATGTTTTGGAGCTTTGGCATATTTTTTCTACATTACGAAAATGCTGATTATTTCTTTTGGTGAGTGGTCCATTCGAGATTTTTTCTGGACGTGGAAGCAGGCTGCTTTGCCTATGACTGGACACATTAGGGATGGTTTGTTGGTTCAGTGGATAAGAATGGCTTGGGTATGTTTCCCCGGAAGGGAGGATTGTAATTGTAAAAATATATAATTATTTTTATAATTTTAGATTTTTTATATTTGTTTTATATTTTTTATAATTTTAAATTTTTTATTTTTTGTATTTTCATATTTTTATATATTTTTATATATTTTTTATATTTTTATATTTTTATATTTTTTATATTTTGTTATATTTTATATTCTTATATTTTTATATTTTTATATTTTTTATATTTTGTTATATTTTATATTCTTATATTTTTATATTTTTTATATTTTTTATATTTTTTATATTTTCTTATATTTTGTTATATTTTAATATTTTTTATTTGTTATATTTTTATAATTTATTTGTAAGTTTCAAGCGAAAACTAATACAATTTATTACAGCCTACGGCTTGCAGAAATTAACCCATTAATAGTTTTTTAGAGAAACACTGCAGATTACAGAAAAATGGTTGCAGATTATAGTTCCAGATTAGAGTTCCAAAAGATGACAGAATGCAGAACAGTTTAATATAATTGTGATTGTCTTGTGCTAACTAACAGTAGTTTGAATATTGGCTACCGGTAAACCGGACCAATTCTGTCATTACTGACTTACCTTTCTATTCTCTTTGCCACAAAAAAAAAATACTAACTATCGATCGCTTAGGTGTCAGTAACCGAATCGAGTCTGTCATAACTAACAAACCATCCACTCATTCGGTTTTGTTATATGTAACACGGGTGTACGGTGATGGGGCGCATTCCGAGAGTTCCTGGTTCGTCCTTGACCGTACGTTCTAATCAATCAATCAAATACTAAAGTGATGGAAACAATAAGGGGAATCTCAATTTAAGAACAAAATTACACATTTAAAAAAATTCGGTTGTGTTTTCGTTTTGAGAAATGTTAGTAAATGTGAGGAGTCGAGTATTGAAGGCTGATCCTAAGATTTTTGAAATAACTGAACAAATAGCAATCGGGAGATAATTGAAGTTGTTCGTCCTTTGATCTTTTTTAAAAATTGGAACAATCTTAGATCATTTTGACCAACATTGTTGTTGTTATGTTTTTGTGACATTATTTAGTTGAATTATGATCATAATTTTAATAGGGGGTTACCCTCATTTTTTCGCTTCAAAACATTCGCTTCTCTTACTCAAACGAATTCTATAGGAAATTCTTTTTGATTTTGCTTTTCGTTTACTCTATCAAGTAAAACCTGCAAAGTTTTCGTTAGTTCATGATTGAGATACAATGGACGATGGTCAATTTCTTGATTCTTAGGAATTCCAGTGTTCAATGCATTAATTTTCCGAAGTTTTTATGAAATCTTTCTTGAGCTACTTACTGGATAGATCATCGATGACAGCAATAATCTGGTAAATTCCTCCGTTTGTCTTTATATTACGATTTGGTTTCCTGTACGATTTGGTTCCTTTTTTAATTTTAGCTCCAACTTTCAAACTAAGAGCAGTGACAGTTTCAGTATGATTTTCTTCGGGTGTTTTCTGCATGATTTTCTTCGGGTGTTCTCACCGCTTATCTTAGTGTTATGCACCCACTTACTTTGGTCAATAGTGTTAAACCTAAAATTAATATTGTCAAGATGTAAAATTAATTTTCTATTTAAATTTGTTAATTCATTGACTTTTGAGGTTAAATCCTCAACTTATTGTTTTTTGGAAAACAGCTGAATTGCTAAGTTTTGATGTTATTGCCAATACTAGAGATTTCTGGATGGAGATTTCCATAAAGCGTGTTTCCAGAACTGAAAATGAAGATTCAGTTTGTGTTATAATTATAGGTCGATCAGCTGTTTTTTTCACGTCATGTCAGAACAAATTTCACAAACCATTCTTTTCCATTTTGAGCACTTATAAACCACAAAATTACTATCTCTGATCTTTACACATTGCTTATGAAAATGTTTTTTACAGACAAATTTACTGCACTTATTTCTTTAATAATCTCAATTATTCCTTTGCACGAGCCGTTCAATTAAATTAAGATATTATTCCAGACGTGTTTTGATACCAACTTTTCATCTAATGGGTCACGTGGGAAAATAGTATAAATGTAATAATCGCTTGTTGTCTCACGGAACAATGTAATGAAACAGGCTTATTATCCTAGTGTTTCTTGATATTGGCTTAAAGTGACTTAAAAAATAATGTCTGTTGTCAAACTTTGGTTTATCCAAAAAAATTTTATGGAGTTTCCAAAATTATATAAATAATCTTAAATCTTAAGCTGCGGTTAATTTTTTTTTTATTTTTGACAGATATATTTATTAGCAGTTTTAAAAACTCATAAAATATATTCCGCGAATTAATTTATATGGGTATCTACGAGTATATCTCGTTTCAACTTATACTTATTAAATTTTGATCTACCTTAAACACTCAACACAAAATGTTGTATCATAGTCAGATACAATATATAAATGGTTAATTGAACATATAAACAAAACTTAATTTCTAAGAAATTGATTTGACCTAAAGAATAACACGATTGAACTTTGTGTTTACACATAAATCGCTATGTGAAAAAAAAAATATTGTTTCGAAATCATATATGTGATTTGTAAATTCACGTGGCATTTTTAAATTTAGATTTTCAAAACTTGATAAAATGTATACAAGCGGTGCTTCGGTTTTATTTTTATTTTTTTTTTGGATTTGCTAAAGCGGAATTGTAATGAATCATCATATTTCATCAGACAGGAATTGAACAAATAATACGTCATTTAGGGATTTGTGGTTTTGTGGTTTTTATCACAATACGTATATGTACAATAAATAAACGGCATATACGTGTTCAATTTCTTCGACTGTTTATTCAAATTTAAAATTAGGTTCTGTGAATAGTTTTTTATTTAGCTTAACAATAAGTATAGTTAAAATATTTGTTTTATCTTTAACTGTAACTAAGACATCTATTGTATATACTGAATACATTTTGCTATTATTTTTGAAATATTAAAAATTTCTTCCACCTTTTAATAGTGTACACAAGTTTGGCTCCAACAGAAAACGTAGAATATTCCAAACTTTAAAGTTCTAATACCACGAACTCCTTCTTTGGTCATAGAGGGATAGTTGCGAAATAATTATCCTACAAAAATTTGTGGTTCATATTTTGCTTGTTGAATCTTCATAATCACACAACTATGTTAGAGGATATTCCATGGTTTTGCTAGTCCGTAATCTGTAATTATTTTCCTGCTCGTAGTGAATTTTAAAATTGTACATGTAAACTGAAGTGATGAATATTTAATTGAAGCTTTGTGTTTTTATTACACATATATGCTAGTCAACAGCGAAAGGATCTTTCAAAGGGATAAGGAATATTTATACTGTAGAAGTTTTTAAAAAGATTTGATCAATCAATGGGCTGATTCGTTTTGTTCCACTTCAGAATTTTTTATAAAGCGCTGTTCAGTTTTAGTTTAATGTTGTTTCCATTCATCACCTTGATCTGTTGCAGTTATTGTTTTTATTTTTTCATAGAGTAAATTATAATCTTAAATTTTATCTATTACTGTTAGTGGTAGTTGACGTGCACGAATACAGGTTCGCTTTGATTATCCATCTGCACATTGCATTTCTTCAGCCAGCCTGTACTGACAGGATTCTGGACATGAAATCTGCACTCCAACAGGGGATCTTAGTTGTGTTCATCATCATCACCGATCGTAATCAATGATGAAAAACCCCTTTTTCAACCCTCCCCCGTTTGGGACCAATAAACGATGTTAAGAGCAGTAAATCATTTTTTAGGCTTTACAAAAAAGATCAATATTTTTGAGCTAGAATACCCCAATTTTTGATGAAATTTGGATAAAAGAAGAATACAGAATAAATATGTATGATAAAATTTGCATAAATATAGTTTTGTCTCGATTGGCTATCGTTGTTACGCTTTACTTTTTTATCAGAACCTAATTGCGTTTTTTTAAAGTAGAATAAAAGTGATTAAAATTGTTTTAATATCCCCATCTAGAGTCAAAAACATTTGAATGGAGTACAGATTAAAATTAAAAATTGAGTAATGCGCAATTTAAATTTAACGATATTTTCAAGATACAGATATTTAAAATAAGATAGCATGAGAAATAAAATATGTACTATGAAAAATATGAGAAAAAACTAAAACAGTTTTTATATAATTTTTTTTGATTATAGAATTTGGTATCGACATCTCCATTTTTTGGTTCGTTTCTCGGCTTGCAGAAGTTAATTTTTTTTTTGCAGAAGTCGAGTTTTCCCTTTTCCACTTTAAGAATTTAACAATGTTGTATCTCAAGTTTTTTTGCAGGCGACGATTTTATTGAATGTAAATCGCACTTTAGACAAACTAAATTGTGAGCTACTTGCTACTTACATTGAGATATTGAAAAAGTTTTGGACATTTGAGAAACTTCCAAATAATATATGTTTCCATCGAACATAATATGAGACGATGCATGCTTCTTCCATAAAGACAAATGATGAAAGGCACATGAGATTAGTGCAACCATCGGAAACACCACACATAAATAGGCTACAGTACAATTTATACGGAGGCAGCAAAAGCCAAAGCTGAGGACTTTTACATTGATGATCTACTCTCTGGCGCCAACACTGAAGAAGCTGCGTTAAAATTAAAAGATACAACTGGTCGACGCTCTGCAGCAAAGTGGGTTACAACTAAAAACTAATAGAAGACAACGAGAATGCTAAAACTTTAGGCATTAAGTGAAACTCTAATAACAATACCTTTGGTTTTAATGTAGTGTTAATAAATCACAAATTGGACCAAAAGAAAAATTCTATCCTAAATATCAAAGATATTCGATCCACTCAACGTTTTTGGATTGGGACATAAATCTTCCGATGGCCCTGATCACCGAATTTAATTTCATTTACCACGAATTAATCAAACTTAATCATATCGGCCGATTATACGACAAAATTTATGATCTCCAATAATTAACTTTGGGACATTTCATAATAGAAGAACCTTTGGTATCTGTTCCAGACAAAATATCCAGAAACAAGTACTTGTTTTCTGGGATAGATTGCATCGAGATTATCTTTTTAATCAAATAGTAAAGTATCAAAAAGCTTCATTCTCCATCCAAATTGGCGATTTAGTCATAATTAAGGATGCGAATTTACCCGAATTTATATAATTAAGGATTTGAATTATACATTTTAGAAGTTCTAAATCCAAATAGCATAACTAATCAGCACAGAGCAGAAATAGCTTCCTAACAGTTCTGGATATACGGAACAAAAATAATGCAAAATATTTTTTTAAACGACTGGATCAATCGGAAAATTACCTCTCCCGTTTAATATCCCAGGTTGCAGAACAATTATGCCACGCTAGTCAAAACTTATTTTTTAATTGGTTAAGCGACATTGTCCGATTAGACAAACAATTTTAAAACCTCTACTCAACTACCATTAATGGAATGGTAGCGTGCTACCATTCCATTTGTTTGATAATGATAGGCAATGGTACAAAATTAATGTGAACCTAGAATTTTTGTTAGTTTTCAGGAGAGTTTTGACTCAAATCCGCTGCATTGTTCTATTATTATTTCAAAGGGAACGTCAAACCTTGATACACATTGCTCGACAAACATCCTAGCAAAAGTGGCAGCGGTAATATCTGGAATTGGGTATGCCTCTGGTCAACAAGTGAATCTTTCAATAGTAGTGAGTAGATATAGTGACTATCTTCGGATGTTGGAAGCGGAAATTTTGTTTCAGGAATTTGATTGTACCATGCTGTGATTTAGTATGACTTACAATTTTTGCCTTCACAATTTGTTATCTAATTTTCCACATCTTGATTTAATTTTGACCAAAAATACAGCGCGGATTTTAATTTTTGCAAAGCTCGAACTCCTGATTGTAAAAGTTCGTGTAATGACTCGAAGACATTTCGCAATAGACTTCGTTACCAGCGAATTGAAAAAGTTTAAGTATATATTTGGTACTTGTTGGACGAGATATATTTCTCAAAATTTTTAGGTCATAGTCCATATGTCGTAACTCTGAAATTGTCTGTATATTTAGGATGCCACTAATTTTTAGGTCACATGTTCGTGACAAGGTGTTTGCGGCTACATTTTTTTTACCTGAAATGTGTCTGATATCACATAAAGTAAAGTTTGCAAAATCTAAAAGGCAGGTTTGCCGTGGACTGCGTGCCGTGTTTGAATTAATAAAATTAATCAGAGGTTTATGGTCAGTCTAGACTGTGAAAACTCGAACTTTTAGCTAAAAGTTTTCAGTCAAATGCGGAATACCTAATTTCGGTTTGTGTAAGCATTTTGAAAATGAACGCCAATGGTTTTCAACTACCTTTGTTTAATCGTTGTAATACTACTGCTACAGCAGTATTTGATGTGTCACTGGAATTGTTATCATTTGAATTTTCGAGTGGATGTGGTAATAATGTTGCTTTGGCAAGTACGCTTTTTATTGCTATAAATGCATTATTGCATTCGTCAGATCACGTGAAATTCCTGGCTGTTTTGGGTCGTCTGTTTAACGTTGCCAAGTGCGCGTAAAATGGTTTAAGAAATTTGGCTAACCGTGGAAAGAAGCAGTGAAAATAAATTCACCAACCCGACGAACTTCTAAAATGATATAATCGAGGTATGTTGTGGGAACTGAGTAATGGCTACAACGCGTTCTGACAAAGGTTTTGTGCCATCTTTAAAAATGTGGTGACTAAGGAATTTAACCGTATGAACACCGAAAACACTTTTAGATGTCTTTATTTTGACATCTGCGTTCCGAAGATCAATACACATTCGATTACTTTACGAATAACCCACATGGTGTAGTGATGGCTGTTTTAGGAATGTCTTCAGAAGCTACAGGTATAGCATGATATGACCCGATTAAAACAATTTTAGATAACACGTAACACCCTTGCCGAAAAATGTACGTGTAAGGTGTACCGAAAAATTGTGCATGTGTGGGATCGGGTTACGATCTAGTGTCGTTATGACATTTATAGTCGACGATAATTCACACATGGACGCCAATCTGTACTGTCTTTCTTTTTAACCCTGTGGAGTGGCGAGGAAACCGGTGTGGATGGCGGTTGTCATGCCCAATTGGCTCATATGTCCAATTTCGTTATACGCTGCCTGATGTTTTGTGAGATCCAGCTGACGTGGTTTCGATTATAAGTTGACCGTTTGTATAAATGTGATGAACCACACAGTGTTTAACTGGAACATTATAATTTGGGGATTCGGCGACTGTAGGAAATTCCTGTAATAATTTGCCGTATCTATTCTCAATCACATAATGATTGAGAGTCGATGTATTGACGGAATCTGTTATTGCGATGACGGTTAATTTCGTAGCTGGTTCAAGAACACGTCTTCTGCGCAGGAGTGAGTAAAGATGCGACTTAACCCAATATCGACAGAAAGTAATTTAGTTCCAAATGTAATAATGGTTGTGCCGTTCGCTGCCGAAAGACAGATTACTGGATCAAAAAATCTTTCTCCTTGATCAGCCCCTTTATCAATAATAAAAAGTAGATTATTATTTTGATCTTGTAAAGAAAGACTGCGGTTTTATAGACCTTGACTATCTCCCGTATGGATAGCCGAATTTAATCGTTGAAACAGTTAGGCAATTTGATGATCGAATTTGATGATCGTGGGCTCCTAGAGCGATTGTGACTACATATCGAATCGAATATGTCAGTATAGGAAATGAGCTTGCCGAAGTTAAAAATTTAGTTCTATCGGGTGTAATTTAGTGAAACTGAAATTGCATCTCGATTTGCATAAACCATTAGTGTGGATTGCGTCTATAAAAATGGGGTATGGTGAAATCACATCGAGGTCACCAATATAAAGACAATGAAGCTAAGCTCAGTTTCGATCTGATTTATTGTTAAAAATTAATTGTCATCTCATCAGGCCATGACGATCGAGTGCTACATTAATTTTTTTTTTTTTATTTTTTTTTAATTTTTTTAAAATTTTTATTTCGTTAATATTTTACATAAACATCATTAACTAAAATTCTTAGCCTTAACTTTATCAGGAGGTCCGGAGGTAACAAAGTCCAATTTTCCAGAGATTTAATGTGTTGATTAATTCATGATCTTCGATATTACTTAAATAGATTTAATAATGAAAATAAGGATAATATTACTAATGCGACGAATCCAACATGACATTTAAAGATTGGCTATAGAGCAAAACTTGATTAGCAAAAAGAATAAATTGCGTTTCTAATTGTATATTTACCAATATAGAAAGAATAAAGTGTGGCATTTATTAGTCGCGCATTCAATTTAAATACAACAAATGATGGCGACAAATAATAAATTTCCATCTTAAACTGAAAGCCATGATTTCCTGATCTAAATAATTTTGTTTCCAATACTTTATGTGTGATTTAAATTTCTAATGATACCTTCAAGATATAAATATAAAAATTTTTGTACAATCTATCAAAATGTCTCAACTCGTTTTAAACGATATTCTAATATATTATAAAATAAAAACATATTTGAAAAAAATAAAAAACAATTTTCACCTGATGAATTCTAATTTAGTTTTTTTTACGATGCAATATATATTGATGTTACATAAAAGCAAAACAAAAATATTTTAAGTACATATAACATAATCTTATATATCAATTAAATTCACGTAATATTATATACATGTATATATAATATATAAAAGATAGAAAAGCGTAGATAAAAAATAAATAAATAAAATAAAATAAAAAAGTTAAATTAATTGAAATATTAGTTAGTGGTATGATGCCTGAATGGGGAAAGTATATTATGTCTAATGCATATTGAATGACTTTGTACAAAACGTTCAATGCGCAAACGAATTGCGGGTATTAGGAGCAATTATGTTACAATGAACTTTCTTCCTGTTCTATGTACTATGCGCATAATATAAAAGGGCACGAGATATAATTTCATAATACTATGGTTGGAGTGCAACTTCAGACTCATTTAATTTTCTTCGCGTATATACACATAATAAATTTCATTTCATCGCTAATCAATCAATGTCAAAATAAAAAAATAAAAAAAAATATATTTATCCATTTTCTTTTTAATAATCTTTTATTTTCTAATCAAAAAAGTTTTAGAACTAGAATTATTATGGGATTTATTGCTATTTATCATGGACGAATAGATGATGGTTAAATGATTAAAAGGACCTTTTATCTTTATCTACGAGTTTAAATCATATGTTACGTGCTTGTACTATACCTTTGAATTATTAACCAAGTGATTCGATGCAATCATTTTTTCTGATCAGAAAATCCAATTTCGTTCAAACTGATTTCCACTTTTTCAATTTGCGGAAACTTCAAAAATTTCGGAAAAAAACAAACGAAGCAAATTCTTCTTGATTTGATTCAAAAGCGTTTCTAATTTTTTATAACGGAAATCCTAAGGCGTAGACAGAACTAAAATCAAATTTCCATTCAAATCTTATTGATTTAAAAATTGTAATTTTATCTTAAGCATATATTATTGTATTTAGATAGTTACCTTTCTTAAAAATACATATACGAACATCATACAATCAGTTGGTTACAAGAATGGATTACAGTCAGCACAAAGTAGTTTAGAAATAATCTATACTCTTATTACAATATAATATATACAAATGTTAAATTTGTACACGCACAATGAGCGAATCCAAGAAACCTGTGCTACAAATAAAACTATTTACAAATCTACTGTAAACGACTTTTGGGTCAAAAGCCAGACGGATTTCATCCATAAAATCATATAAATTAATTTTGTTTTTGTATTAGAGCTACATAAATCCAAGATTTCATGGAATTTAATAGATAATTTTTTGTTTTGTTTTTAATTTTAATTTTAAACATATATAGTACAAAGTACAAGATTTTATTTTTGGCAGAAATTATAAACAAGATTGTGTCTGTCATCAATTTTTTTAAATATCCAGAAATACATTTTATGGCTTTTATATAAATTTGGTATGTAACATCTGTAATTTAAATATATCAGTTAAATTGTTAGTATATATATATATATATATATATATATATATATATATATATATATATATATATATATATATATATATATATATATATATAAACTGCAGTGCTGGATACTAACGTAACGTGAAAACAAGTATTTAACAAAATTTCACAGTTCAAGTTATACACAAGTCAGTTGATATAATTAAAATGACCTATATGTCTCGCAAAAATATTAAAACAGGAGCTTCTAATATAATCTACATATAATTCTTTAAGCGATATTTGAATTATAAACTCGAGTTACTCTAACTTTTTGAACTTGTATTGATTATATTTTATAAGAGTAAAGCCATCTTCTAGGATTGCTATTGCAAATGAATTAAGTGATTTTAAACTCTATTCTCTTAGACTGCGTCCGAAACCCATAATAAATCTTTGTAAATACAAATTTGTGACATTTACTTGATAAAATCTAAAACAACCAAATTTTTACGGTTAGTTGCTATGATAGTTTTTGACAAATACCAAAACTGTCTATAATAAAAGCCAAACACATCGCATAGCATACTCAGATATATACAAAAAAACATATAAAATTTACTACTTAGTTTTGTAATACTATAATTCAAAACCCATATAAGGAAAATTTGAACTTCTTCGTTGCTATGACAATTTCAATAAACAATATTAACCCTTTCGTGGATACAATTTTTTTAGAAAATGCTCTCACAATGACACATGCTATACTTTAGGGTTCTAGACGAGTTAAATGATTAATGTTTTGGGATCGTAATTGGAAGAATATATATTTGGCAGGTAAAACTCAATTAGGAGAGTCTGTCAGCAAATGACGACGTGTGCTATTTACAACTTTTATTTCATTGATAGGATACGACGGCTATAGCTGACATCGAACGACACCAGAAAATCATAAAAAATTCAAGAAAATAAAAAAAAAATCAATAATCATGTACTAATACATAACGGTAATTACACAATATAAAAAAATATTTATATTAAAAAAAAATTTTGAAAAACAATCAAATAATAAAAAAGCTATGAGATAAAATCTACATATAAAAAAAGATCCGCTCGTAGCGACACACTTTTACTATTACGAACTATATGAACTTATATGAAGGTTACGCGATTTTTTTTTAACATCTTTAAAAATAAAAATATGTAACGGTTGAACCTAAAAATCACAACATAAAGTCACTAAATGGGGCACAATAATTACAAAAATGCTTTGGACACAACAAACTATATTTTATCAATGTCGGCACATTCCGACGTATCCGCAAAAAGGTTTTGAAATTTTTCTTTATATAGTTTTTACGCCTCACTATAATTGAATTTAAAAACATATAAGGCGGAAAATTGTTTTAAACAACTATTTTACTTTTCGGACAGCGTAATAAAAAATTGGGAATGTAGGGGAATATTTTTCAAATAAATTACAAAAATTTTATTCACAAATATTTATCATGGGTTTCGGACACAGTCTTAGTCGTATCTTAATTGTCGCATCACTTCAATCGGTATATCCTTAGCCGATCGAAGTAACGTGCCAAGACCAGTATCCCTTACTATAAAATGCTTTTTATAAAATTTACAAATATCATTCTTCTGTTTTATATGTATTTTGGGGCTGTCACTTGAACAATCAAGCGTTGAAAAATATCATTTCATGCGACGATAAACTTTTAACGCGACTGAGACGCTTCAATCAACTAAGAGAACATGAAAATTTGCCTGTCGCCTCTAGTTGCAGGTGAACGTACGGAATAGGGATTTTAAACTTTCTAAAAATGGCCTTATTTTTTATTACCAAATGAACTGTTGATAAACTACTAATGGTCACTACTTTTAGTAAGTGAAGATAAATGATAATATTGCAGTTAATCAATTTACGGATAGTTTAAAATTTAAAATTTAATAATCCTATAAAATAGGATTTCACAAAACGAGATAAGGTACAAAACGATATATGGTACAACACTGGATACTTCAAAACAGGATATTTCGACATGTAATTTAAACTTAAAATGATTTTTTAGGAAAGTTCTGGAATATGGCCAATTAGGGAGGAACTCGGCGAGTTCTTAACCGATTTTGATGAAATTCGTTAAGTAGGAAGAAAATGGGATTTTAAAATGATTTTTTGGGAAATTTCTGGAATATGGCCAGTTAGGAAAGAACTCCGTGAGTTCTTAACCGATTATGATGAAATTCGATATGTAGGATGAAAATGGGATTTTAAAATGATTTGTTGGGAAAGTTCTGGAATAAGGCCAGCAAGGTTCCATACTTGAATATTTCTAAGGAGAGAAATAGAATTTTCCTTCACTTAATGTTTTTTTTAATTGCTGCTTTTCTCATCTTATTAAAATAATCATTGACTTGAAAAAATCATTTTAAAATCACATTTTTATCCTACATATCGAATTTCATCAAAATCGGTTAAGAACTAGCCGAGTTCCTTCCTAATTGGCCATATTCCAGAACTTTTCTAAAAAATCATTTTAAGTTTAAATCACATGTCGAAATATCCTGTTTTGAAATATCCAGTTTTGTACCATATCTCGTTTTGTACTTTATATCGTTTTAAAATATCCAGTTTTGAATTATCCTGTTTCGTCAAATCCAGTTGTAAAATATCCAGTTTCGACCGGTACCCAAAAAAATAAACCTAGGATGTCTGACAATTTAATATTACTCAACTTAAAATTAATTTATTGCAATTGCTCCACAAGGAGAAGGTTCGTAGTTTTAATCAATTTTAATGGTGTTGCCATTATATTTTAAATCTCTGCCTTCAACAAGGAATTTTTCCAGATTGCCTTAAGGTGGCTGTTGTCATTCCGTACTTTCAGTATAGTCCATAAATTTTGAAAGATGCATAATATAACCAGCACCTTGATTTACTGTAATATTGCATTTTTATTGATTTAACGTAAGATTTTAATAAAGTTGACCCCATCAATACCTTTATACAAACTAAATTGCGCAGGCACAATTAGTGTGATATTTCTCAAAGGCTCTCAACTTGTCGGTGATGTCAATGATGATGATTTTAGGAGATAATATTTTGGAAGATGTAATTTTCATTGTTGTCCGAGGTATTTCGTACTTACTAAAATCGACTGGCCAATGTTGTCAAGACTTGTCGCAATTCAAGAATTTTCGAATCATATGATGAACATTACGCAACAAAAGGAATAGGGATAGGCCAACGATAAATTAAGCTCTTTAAGCGACGCGTACACTCCTTGTCGCTAGAAACGAGGAATTGGATATCAATTAGAAGAAGTTTCTCAGTATCTTAAGCGTTTGGTTGACCTTCAACTAACCATCAACTGACAATATAAAAGCTGTGACAAATTATCCTACGGCGAAGTACACGAAAGAAATACAAAATTTCTTAGGGCTGACGGGATATTTAATATGAATTGTCAGCATTTAAAATGCTAAAGGCGACTTTGACATGTGACCCAGTATTAAAAATGTTTAGTTTTGGATGGGTTATGACGCCATCCTATTTCATTAATGCGGGGTAGATGAAGAGATGTACCCTGAATAGCTAAATCGAAAAACAAATTCAAGCGAATAGAATTATCATTCCTATATGCGAGCTCGAAGTCTTGGCGGTTATTGAGGGTTTAAAACATATCCAATGTTATTTGATCGGGAATAGCTAAATGGATAAAAAGAATATATCAACGAATAAAAATAATTATCACATGGGCCCTGCTTTTGCAAGACGACGTCTATAAAGTAGTTCATCGATCAGGTACGCAAATGAGGCACGTTGATGCTCTAAGTCGAAGCCCAGCAGCGATGTTATTCTTTGAACCAACAATACGAGCGAAAGAATACGAATGGCGCAAGACAAAGATGATTATTAGGTGCCATAAATGTATTGACGAGAAATCAAGATTAATATAGCTACAAGGTAATTGACGATATATTTGTACCGACAATTGATGTTGGACATTTCGTTGGACCTACGATGTTGGACATTTCGGATTAGGCAAACTGTTTTATATTATAGGTTTGGCTCAGGAGATAACAAGGTGTATTGAATCTTGCATTACATGCATTTTAACCACAAAGAAGACGAGGAAAGCTGAAGGTTTGTTCAATCCAATCCAATGGTAATGCAATATTCTACTGGAGATGTTGCACGTGGATCATATATCAATAGATACCCTAGTATAGCAAGGAACAAATGCTATTAGCATATTTTAGCAGTAGTAGTCGAATTTACAAAGTTTATATGGATTTTTTCATTAAAAACTTTAACTATTGATGAAACACTGAAGAAACTTAAGATTAAGTTTAAGCAAACCCCGAGATAATCAGTAAATGGAGATCATAAATCGCTTAACTATCAACATTTTGAAAACAAATCTATTGAGGATCCTACTAAATGGTTTTCACATGTCGATAAAGTGCAACGATTATTACAGATGCGACATAAGGATGATTAGCGAATAATTGTGTTAATTGACGAAGAATTGCTCAACGATTTTATTGTTGAACGAGATTTACTTCGATAAAATGTAACGAAGAATATTTTGAAAATACAAGAGGAAAACCGTAAACAATTCAATAAACGACGACGAATAGCTAATATAAGTATCAAATAGGTGATCTTGTTGCCATTCAAAGGACCCAATTTGTTAGTGCGTCAAAATTATGAAACAAGTTTTTTGGTCATTACAAAGTGATGATGAAAAAGCCTCACGACCGATATGATACTCAGCGATGTGATGGCACAACTAAGGGTCCAAGGACGACAATATCAACCGCAGAACAGATGTAGCCATGGTCAAATACTTGTGTTAAGAAACCATCTGATGCAGATGATAGTGCGGATGGCCGAGTTTTGGTAAGTTCAGGTGAATAGATTTTTATTAAATTTATCAATGTACTTCTTGGACCAGACCCACTCTTGAAGATGTCAATCAGTTTAATCGGACTACTTCAATAGATTTGAACTATTTTGGATTACTAATTTTGAATAAAGGTCACCTCGAATTAAAAATACACCTTTGATTACGTTGAATAGAAATTAATGAGAGATTTTATTGAACTTTGGTACATACTCAACAAAACCTACTTTTGTAAGTAGTAATAAGTCTAACCGGTATACTAAAACCAATGATTTATATATATATATATATAAATATATATATATATATATATATATATATATATAATATATATATATATATATATATATATATATATATATATATATATATATATATATATATTTATATATATAAATAATAATAATAATAATAAGAATAAGTTAAACACATCACGCAACGCATTTTCTATAAATAAGTATTTCAACTTCTGAACGATTAATCGATTGTTCTAGGTCAGTTAATTAATAAAATAACTCAAAGTAAAAAAAAACTTTCAAATAATAATCACTTTTGAATATTTGCAGATGGTTCTATTTTTATATGACTTGGGTAATCGTAAAAAGTCACAGACAACAATGCAAACCACCAACCCTGTTCTATATATTTTGGAATTTATTTTCAATACCCTAATTGCTACAATATCTATAAATAAATGCACTAACAAAAACTGCTACCAAAACTATTTGATGCATATTATAAATATATACACACATACAGAGAAATAGACAAAAAGAGAATGAATTGAAACTCTTAAAGAAAGACAAAAAAAAAATTTACAAAGAAGTCTTTGGTTACTATTATTATTATTTATTTTTAAAGGTTAATAACCTCGATTAAAGAATTTTTCCTTCATCTTTAAGAAATCTGTTTTATTTGTATTAGTTTATATATTGCGATAGTTTATATATTTCTTAACTTTATAGTAATAGAAGAAAAATATATTTTAAACTTTATGTTTTCTTATAGTATATATACAATACACTACTACTACTATGCACAACCAATCTTCAATATTTTTACTACTGTACTCAACAGCTTTCCCCGCAACGCGTTCTCCCCTTCACTGGTATTTTCTTGAGATATATTTTTATTTCATTTATTTTTTTCTTCAAGAAAACTATTAATATTTAATATTTTGTCTAGTTTTGAAATAGGGTTATAGTTTTTTTTTTGGTATATATCGATTGATGGAAAATAATAAATAATTGTTTATAGATTTTAATATTCAGATTATAATAACTAAAGTAGTTATATGGCGTAATTGACAACTATGTAGTCTCTATGGGAATATAATGTATTTTTTTATACTGCATACAAGTACATCGTTTATTAAGGGGAAAACATATAACCATTAATATAAATAACCACACACAATCATATAGTAAATGAAAAATATTTAGTCATCGCAGATTTATTTTTTATACATTATCAACTGGCTAAATGCCAGATTTAAAGTTCAATATATCAACTTTAATATTTTATAATGGACAGTAAGTCTTGGACTCGGTTATATAGCCAAAATTATATGATAGATTATTATATTTATGTGTGAGTCAATGTGCTGGACTCGAATCTAATCTTTAGGGGACAGTTGAGTCAAACTATAATATCTAAGTTTCTATACAGACGGCTGGTCTCCAAATATTTAAATTTTGTCGTCTGCCTTCCAGACATAATAAAAAAAATCATAATCAAATTTGTTTTTGAAAGGTAAACAAAAATCTCTGTGTATGTGTAGAATTTTCTTAAGTTAGTTAATTATTAGATTGATTATAAATTAATTATAGATAGTAAAAAAAAAAATCAAGTGCCTTACAGGCCAAAGTTGATGTTTTAGTGAGATATTTCACAAGAATATTTCACCCTTTTTTACAATTAAAAATCGTTGAAGGTGTTAGCCTGCCTAAGTACTCAATCATTTGCATACGCTTTTTGCGGTTTAACATTTGCGGCGAAAAACTTATATGAAACTTAACAATGTGGCATACAAAGGCTCAACTTTGTCGATTTCGCTTTCAAGAAATACTGGTTCTTTCAATTATCAGCACTAAGACAATTTATGTTATGCCCCTGATATCCATATGCGTATCCAAATCTGGTTAAAAAATCAAACAATATTTAGAATAGTTCCAAAATACAAAATTCATTTTCACCTAATTACATACACAAATAAAATCAATAAACGATAAGAAAAGTAAGTATACTACACTTATACAGTATAAAATAATAAATTCATTAAATTTATTTTACACAAAAATAGGTTTATCGATACAAATATATTTATAACTTTCTAAAAATGAAGAATTTTGGTGTAATAAAAATTCACAAATCGATAAATATTCTAGTCTAGACGTAAATTGCAAAGCATATGTCTGCATCAAATCTATTATTGTGTATAGGTTTTAACTGGCAGCCTAGCAAATCGTCATTTTAGAACGTGCGATAACCGCACAAAAATTTACTACTCAAAACACAAAACCTATATTCACATATAATAATTTACTAGCATTGGCGCCATTTATTTTGATCGACAATATTTTTATAATTGTTGCTGTAAGAATCGAGTAAAAAATTAACTAACATCAGTAAATAATCAGTTTTTATAGGACTGAAGCGTGCTCAAAAATAATTTTTTTCAGTTATCGCTTTACTATCGGTTGAAGATTTATCCATTATAGTTAAATACGTTTGCATATAACAATCACACAGAAAAAAGGCTTAAATCCAATCAGAATGATCCTCGAAACAGCATTTCAAAGCAAAAAAAGGCATTTGATCGATAAATTCTACAATTTATCATTTCATCAAATGAATTGAATTATGTATATTTGTTATCCTAGAACACAACTTCTGAAATTGGTTTATGTCTGTCCATCTAGCGGGAAAATAAAGCGACTTTCACAAAGTAAAGTGACATCTAACAGCAAATTGTTTTATTATGAAGTTTACATTTGCCATTTGTAAATTTGAACCAAAACAGAAGACCCAAAATATAAATAAATAGTAAAACAGAAAAAACAACAACAGTAACGTTACGTGTATAATCGATAAGATAAGATATGTTAGCTTTAAGTTCAGTTGACCTACTTATAGAACCAGAATCCTTTCTAGCTATTTTCATAGAATTGTAAATTTTATTTTCATCATCTTCAAACAGATTGAGAAACCTCTCTTCTTGAATGCATATTGTCTCAACATACAGCATTAGTTGTATATTTAGAGCCTATTGGCAATTCAATCTTTAGTGTTTTTTTTTCAAGTAAACTGACAAGAGAAGTCAGAAGACTTCAATTCACGCCACTCTATGTGGGATTGTCCATACACTAACCAGAATGGCCTGGAAGGAGCTGGATTTCCTGGTGGAGGAAATCACAAGCGCATGTAACTTGTCCTTGGACACTGCTTGCCCCAAGAGAATACCTAAGGGGAAGCAGAAACCGGTATGGTGGTCCAAAATTTGGGGATCCTTCGTATAGGGTGTAGGAAAGCATTTAACAGAGCAAAAGGCTCTAGTGAAGCTCAGGATTGGGACTCCTATAGGGATCACCTTAAAAAGTATAAAAAGGGATTTAGGAAGGCGCAAAGGAGGTCTTGGAGAGTATTCTGTGATTAAATGGAAGGTGTTTCGAAGACCTCGATCCTAAGGAAAGTCTTATCAATGATCCCTAGTTACTTAATTAAACCAGATGGGCTGTGGACAACGGCGCTTCTGTTGGAAACCCATTTCCCAGGTAGTGTAGATGTGTCGACGGAGCTTGGTAGGAATAGGGAAAAATTATCGTCGGGTTCCCCGGAGGAAATCGTGTGCAAAAACCGGATCCTATGGGCACTAAACGGCTTTAGACCCTATAAATCGGCAGGCCCGGACGGTATCATTTCAGTGGAATTGCAAAAACACTCGTCGAGCGTTCTCCCATGGCTGCAGGTGATCTTCAGGGGATATTTAAAGCTGAATTATGTTCCTAGGAAATGGACGTAGGTTAGGGTGATTTTTATCCCGAAAACGGAAAAGAATTCAAAGGCCTACCAAAAGGACCTAAGACATATAACTCTATCATCCTTTCTGTTGAAAACATTGGAAAGACTGATTGACGTGTAAATACGTGCAAAAATAAAACCCAGTAATTAGGCGACTTCTCAGCATGCGTACTGGAAAAAGAGATCTGTGGGCACGGCTCTGCATTCCCTGGTGCGAACCATTGAGAAATAAATCCTCTCGAGAGAGTATTGTATGGTAGCCTTTCCGATATGGAGGGCCCATTTAATAATGTCAAGACGGAGGCAATTCAGGAAGGACTGTCTTTCTTAGATGTTGACTGCCCCTTAAAGAGAGAGGTTGATAAATTAGATGCTAGAATGCCGGATTGTTAACGCGGAGATAGGGGAATCCACCATTAGGAGGCGAGTAGTTAGAAGAACTCCGCAAGGTGGTGTCCTATCCCCTCTTCTCTGGAACATAGTAATCAACAACTACTTTTGGAACTGGAGAGGAGGGAATAGGGGTGATAGCGTATGCAGATGACGTAGCGATCGTGATCTCGGGTAGGTACCTAAGCACGATTAGGGAAGTCATGCAACACGCGCTCCTAATCATTACAAAGAGGGCTAGCAAATGTGGGCTGGGTATAAATCCATCCAAAACAGAGCTTGTACTCTTCACCAAGAAATAAAAATTCCGGTAGTCGCCCCTCCTACCTTAAAAGGCACGGCACTGGCTTTTACTGATAAGGCAAGATTTCTAGGCATCATTTTGGACAGTAGGCTAAATTGGATTTCTCTTAACGAGATGAGTGAGCATCTAGATATCCAGATAAAGTCTGGCAAAATCTGGCCGAAACTGGACTTGAAGCGTTCCAAAACACTACTATCTCTACGTAAACCTGACTTAAGTATAGCCGTGGGGGGGCTCACATGACACTGCCTCGTTGGAGAGCAATGAGGAAGCTTGTTTCAATGGCAAATGACTTCTGTAGAAGCTGTATGGATGAGGAGGAGGAAGAGACTGTGACATACTTCCTCTGCTCATGCCCGGCGCTAGCTTACAGGAGGTACAAACATCTGGGCAAGTATTGTTTCGACGGCTTTATGGATCTCGAGGACTGCAATATGCGAGATATCTTACGCTGCATAAGTAGCTTTGATTGGTTCCAATGAAGGTGGAGTAGGATCCTTTGGTATCACAATGGATCGTCACCAGTCTAAGTGTGCATTACCAACCACTCTAACCTAAACTAACCAGAATGGCCAAACACTTTTCAGTTTATGCAATAGTTCTAAAATACATTGAAATGCACCTAACGAGCCTTCATTCCATAGAGGAAACTTAATTCTTGATTTTGTGCTATCACATCGTTGATCAATCCTCCGCGATTCTTATATGAATTTTGCTCAAAAAACCCATGCAAGAACCAAGCTTTAACTAGAAATGTGCTTCGAAACGACTCCCAAGTTGACTGGCTGAAATTAAAATTTCATTTTCAACAAAGCTCCGGGTAACGATAGCATACCCAACGTAGTGCTAAAAAATTTACCAGCTAAATATATCACACAGCTCACCGAGATCGGTAACCGAAACCTAAAAATACCATACATTTTAGACTGTTGGGAAATTGGCAAAGTCATTCCTATCAATAAACCAGGAAAGCCCTCCAATAGTATAGACCATACTCACCCAACTTCTAAACGGAGTAAGTAAGATCATTCTCAACGAACTTCAGCCTCTAATAGAACCATACATCTCAGAGGAACAGTTCGGCTTTCGTGCTGGATACTCTATTACCAAAGCAGTGCTAAGGCTGAAAAATTATATTAAAAATGCCAAACGATTTAGTCGTTTTACCATTCTTACTCACATTAAGAATATTCGGAAAAAGGCTTTTGCGGCACGCAGCCTTCTATACCGAAATAGATTTCTCAACCAAAATAATGGCTTTTCTTCTAAAAACAAGTTAAGACTTTACAAGATATATGTCAGGCTCATCATAACCTACGCTATCCCCGCATGCATGGGAGAACTCTCTAAAAGCCACTGGAGAAGCCTGGTCTCTTGAAGATTGGCTTAAATCTCCAACCTACAAATGCACAAATAATAAAGAACTCCAATTCTTAGACACTATGCGATTAGTTAATCGGACTTAGCTAAGTACCACTAATCCTCAAACATTGACATACTAGGACATAACTGAAACTGCAGCAATTTATCATTCTTGTCATGTTTATGTATATGTATATTAGATGGCAGCACTCGCACTTCAACATTATGTTATACTTTCTATATGATACTGTAAAATGGCACCACAATCAAATCTCGATTTGCGCTTAATCGCAAACCTTGAAATAAAACGAGATTAGTTAATTTTTAACTAGACACTCTTCAGCTAACCTCGAAAAAATCACTAATCGCAGTTCTAGCTAATTTCTAGTTTGTCAGTCGTATTATAGTCTACACTATACACTAGCTTTTGGTCGCCATGGCCTGATGGGATCAAAATTAGTTTTCAACAAAATTATTGCAATTTCCTCATCCAGATCGAAACTGAGCACAACACACGAACACCTCCAAAATCGGAGTAGTTATATTAGTGTTGGTAACTCCGACGTAATATGACCCACACAACTGTCTCCTTCTAATTAGTCCTTCTACTGTAAAAATATTTTTTAAAGCAATAGATAAACAGACTTTGCTGGCTTCCATTAAATGACTTATAGGTAAAGATGTAATAGTAAACCCTTACTACGTCATTTACAAAATCTTTTAAACCACTTGATACCAATTGTGTTTACATTTTGCACGTTGTAGGTAGTCACCACTTATTTACATACGCAGTTCGATGGGGGTCACGAGATTTTTCGTAATATTTATAAATAAAACATTCGCAGCGGGAAAACTTGTTAGTTTGCTGTTCAAAAAAACAGCTTTTTCGCGATAGTTTGTTGAATTTTAAACTATTCTCTTTCTTATGAGACTTTAGCGGCTGCATACAAAATGATTAAACCGTAATTTATGTCAAGTACTTCCATATCAAAACGTTTTAGAAGCAAAACTAGACGTAAACAATTAGTACTATAAAGAGCTTATCTTAATTGATTTACATCGCGGCCAAAAGCATCTAGTTGTATCCGATACTTCACCCTGTCTATCTAACTGTTAAATCGCCTCCTATGACAGCTCTTGCTTTTATTTACTTTTCAAAATATGCGAGTGCCCTAAACATAGTACCGATACGGTATACAAATATAGTCAAATATGCCAAAACAATCATCACCAAACATTCCATATTTGTTGCACAGATGTTTTCACCAATAAAAACGAATTTTCATATAATAAAAAGAAAATTTGGAAATATTTTTATTTTTACGTATTCAATGTTCAGTTAGCGATCGTGCAAGATAAGTTAAAGAATTATGTACTGGTTTTTGATAAGTTTTATTTATTTATATGCATATTTGTATATTTATAGTGCTGTGTGCGTACATTGGTGCATAATAAATTATCGAGTCGCAAGATATGCTAATATTTCTTATAGAAAACATTGATATGTATATTAAAATAAATGGTAAACATACACATTCCAATCCATATCTTAAACATATTTATATATTCTAAGCCAATCTTAAATTATATACATAATCTTTTTTTGTACTTAATCCAATTACCCTCTTATCACACTTTTGAGTAAACTTTCTAACTATAGCATTTTTTAACGCCACTGAGAGCGTCCATTATACAAAAAATGTAAATAAAAAAAAATATTGAAAAAGAATTAAAGCAATAACAGAAGAAATATTCTTAGGATTAATTCAAGATATTTTTAAACGTCAAGGTCGTATAATTATGTTATATAGTTTTCTTGTTTAGCCAACAACAACAATGTAGTATTATAACGAAACACGAAATTATACTACATACTTGTACGGTTCATCCCTTCTTTAAAAAAAACAGAAGATAAATCAAAACTACACACAGACAATGTATGAAAAGTTTAATAGTAAATTTTTAAAGACTGGACGATGGAAC
Organism: Tipula confusa; assembly: GCA_963556175.1. Classification (NCBI taxonomy): domain Eukaryota; kingdom Metazoa; phylum Arthropoda; class Insecta; order Diptera; family Tipulidae; genus Tipula; species Tipula confusa. The sequence goes on from OY744475.1 coordinate 28,754,927, forward strand.
TACAAATAATTTGATGCTAATTGGAATTAGGATTTTAGCTTCTTATACTTATCTATGCAATGGTGAATATATATTGGTTTTATGACTGTGTAACATTATACATCTGCCAATCAAGATAAAACGATCATGGTAGTTTTATTTACGTATATGAGTATAGTTGGGATAATAATTCGCGGTCACTTCGAAGGTTAAATTTGTTATAAAAATTAAAAGTGTAATAAAAAAAACAAGCCATTATCCATCCTTCAAAATAATACATAAAAAATGTATCATCCTATTATACGGCACAACATAATGATTTAGGACTGCAATTTTTAAAAGGTTGATAAATAATTATTCTATTTTTAATAGCTGTGGACAGAATAACAGTTCGTTAAACTTAACGTTGACTTTGGTGAAATTAGAATTTACATATTTAACCAGGTTGCCACAAAAAAATAATTGATTTAGTGATCGATCGCGGTAGCTTCTCATTTAAGTATTGGAGTTTGTAATTCTTCTATTTATAAATATCAAATATATAGGAGGCAGCCTTATATTTCATCTTTATCAGGGAATCTCATAGTGCCACTTGTTTATTAAATAAATGTATTTAATTGAAATACATACAATTTATTATCAATATAACAAGGTTTGACCTACACAATCGTTTGACAACTTAATGCATATGACAGATAAGAAAAAAATTATTTATAAAAATATATTGTATATTTAAGTAGTGTTGATTATAATAAAAGTATATATTATGTATACAATAGCTTTCGGTTAGGCTAGGACGGTGGATCACTGGTTATCCGAACTAAACAAAACACATATATGTAAAGTCACCTATACGTCATATATCAATTTACTAGAAGTAACTATCTTACTGTGGAATATGTGGAGTAAAGTATAGTTTTTAAGGTTATTTAATACTAGGGAACCCCTGGTCGCCAAGAAACCCAAATTTTAAGTGCTGCTTTGTTTGAATTTGTATCTACTTCAAAAACGTTCTTTTGTAATATAGACAATGATTATTACCGGTGGAGAGGCACATGACTATAACCGAAGATGAGAAATCCCTCGTTCTGATGATGTTATCGCCCTTTGGGAACTATTGAAAACTTTGGTTTTCAGTGCTGCCCATGCGACTCTTGGTGTGCTAAAAATTAACCTAAAAAATGATTGGTTTGATGAAAAATGTCGTCTTGCTGTCGAGTAACAGAATATAGCATAAAAAGAAACGCGAATAGGTTTTATAATGGAACGAAAACACAAAGCGATCTTTGCTAGGAGAACAGGCAAGCAAATTCGTAGGAAAAAGTGTAAATGGTGGAAGGCTGGAGTCTTTAGAGTACAACAAATCAGCAATAATCACAGTTCTCGTAAGTTCTTTAAAAAAGTCACCGGACTGCACCTTACCTTCAGGTCTATCGCCATTTGGAACTGCCACTTGGAACTGCTCCCTATGATTTACTTAATATTCAACAAGTTTCAATTACTGTATGTGAATGCTGTCAAATACACACTGCAGATATGTGTTCTACGAGGAATTCACACTGGCCATACAGAGACTAAAAATAAATTGTTTCCCTGGGGTTGATTGCATAAATTTCGAGGTCTTGCTATTCGGAGATGATACTTTGTGAAACTATCTTTTCGACCTTATTCGATTAGTATGGCGAAGCGAAATTATGCCTGATGAATTGAAAGTGGCCGCGTTGTGCCCTATTCTTAAAAAAAAGAGTTCGCTCAAAATTCGAAAACTATCGAGGCGTAGCTCTCTTTTGCACAGCAAACATATTACTGTCTTACATAATATTTAAGAGAATCCCTCCCCCGGCGGAGGAAATTTTAGATGAATAGCGAAAAATATGTGATTGTATCAAAAATGACAGTAATGCAGTCACATTGTTGTGGTAAGGTTGACAACACGATATCAGGTATATTTACAATTAGTTCTGCGCAAAGAGATGCTCTGTCTCCGATACTCTTTAGTCTCTCATTTGAATTAATTTTGCGTAAAAGTGCAACACTTTAGGACAACATCTTGTACCGTCAGTCCAACCAGGTTCTAGAATATGCAAATGATATCTATGTAATTGAATTGAATGACAACGGTGTCAAAGAAGTACTGGATTACACGATTCTCAGGTACCGTTTCTCAGGTACCGTTCAATATTAATGAGTCTAAACAAAATATATGATCACTGATTTTAGAGACCAAGACGGGAATGGATTTTAGTTGTGGTGACATTTGAAGGAGTGATAAGTTTCCAATACCTCGGATCCTTTGTCACTCATGATCATTGTGTGGGAGGGGATATTTAAGCGAGTCTTGTCGCTGTCCACCGTTCTTTGTATGCCTTACGCCCGCTGCGAAAGTCAAAATACCTTGCAAATGCCAACAAGCTGAAGTTGAACTAGGAGTTGATCATACTTGTTATGGGTGTGAGAGTTGGAACACTGAAGTCGCCTTTACAAACATCGTCATTTTGGTGATCATTGTGTTTCGAACAATCCACGGTTTCAATTTTTAACTTTTGTACTCTGATGACTAATTTGAAAAATTGAGTCAGGTAGACAATAAAATTCTGAAATAAATTTTGAAAGAATAAAGCAAGGCTCTATTACGAAATGTAAAATAATTTTAGTTGAAAACTTAATATTATCGTATCTACGAGGAACAACAGCATTTAAAATCTAACATTATATTATCACTACAATTTATTTGCAATAATACATAAATTAAATGATGATCGCTAATTTGTCAATTAATTGTGGTTTATAATATGAAATATGTTATCAATGGAACTTTTTTTTTATTTGAAAGCTTAATTCAGGACATTAATGATGGTATATAATCTCTTTTAAATTTTCATCGCGACGACGTCTAACATAGAGCAATTTCTCAACCCAATTGTTGATCACTTTTTCGCATAAATCGTTTGTGGTCAGTTCATGTCGGTTTTTTAGCATAAACATGTGATTTGAAATATCTCCACAAGAAATAATCCAATGGACGAGATCGCAAGATTTAGGAGGCCAATTCACCGGGCCATTTTTTGAGATAATTTTTTTCATTAAATTTTGTACCATTTTTTAAAATAAAAGTTTGATTTTCTATTTCCTCGGGTATTCGGAATCCTATTTTATTTGATAAGGCAGACTTTCGCCCGTTTTCTGCACGCTGTTTAAAGAAGAAACTTAAAATATAATATTCTTATATAAGAACGAGAATAGGTGAACCTAAAACTTGAATCATGAGCAACACCTGTATTGACTAGGTCCTGAAAGTGTGGCTTAAACTTTATGATTTTAGAAAGCTATCTATTCTATATTTTCTAGATATAGACAATTTTTTATTTGTAGCTTACATTTTATTTATTTATATTTAGAATTTAGATTTAAAAGGAAAAGCACATATGGAAGCGAATATAACAACATCAAAACCGACATTTGCTTCCATTAGGCATAAAAATCTCTTAAATTTTTTCAAAACAAATTCAGCACACCTCATTTTGAGCTAGAGCTCATTTATAATGAAATGCGCTACACGAGATGAAGTAATAAAATAACAAGTAACATAAAAAATTAAAAAAAAAAAAAAAAAAAAAAAATTACGTATTGCCACGCCACTCTAAAAATTGTGACTTAAATAATTTGAACGAACCAAGTCTTTTAATAACAAGTGGAATTGAATTCCAGAGAGAAATTCCCCTAACGAAAAAGGATTTGATTAACGATCTACACAAATTGTTTGGTGGAAGTAACCGTAAGTTAGCCGAATGAAACCTACTAAACAACAACTTCCTATGCAAATAAATTGGCTGCTTAGTTTTAAGAAGTTTGAAAATAAAAAGACAAACGCGAAGTTTCAAAAAGGTAGATAAACTACATCTTAAAACAACATTAGAATAAGGAGAAATATGATCGAATTTCCTAATACCAAAAATAAACCTAGTACAAGCATTGAAACATCTTTGGAGAATACTCATATTCTCCTGAAGTAATCCAAACAAAACTACATCACCATAAATAAACTGAGGGAGAATATAAGACATAAACATTCTTTTCTTAAAATTACTATCCGTAAACCCTACCACTTTGTACAAACAACTAAGCATGCCAAACACTCTTCTACTAATATTAACTAAATGGTCACCCCATGTAAGAGATTTATTGAAAACTAATCCTAAATCTTTAACAGTATTTGAAAACGGAATAAGAGAATCGCTTAGATTAATTCCAAGAAAGGATGCTCCTTCGTCCAGAGGTTTCTTATAAATTATAATAGACTGAGATTCACTAGCATTTAATCTAAGCCCATTCAATACCGACACATCAACTATACTACATAAATCATCATTTATCAGAGAAATATTCCTAACTACCGAGTCTTGATCTAAACGACTGTTTTTATATAATTGGGAATCATCAGCAAAAATATATAAAGAGCAATGGTGAATAGAGGATTCTATGTCATTAATATACATAGAAAACAATAAGGGACCCACCAGCACTGAACCCTAAGGTACGCCGGAAGTAACTGGAAGGAAATCAGATAAGCTATCCCTAACATAAACTGCCTGAAAACGATTAGAAAGGTAATTGAGAACTAATTTGGCGGCGGAAAACGAAAATCTAAATTGAGAAATAAGCTTATTGAATAAAATATCGTGATTAATAGAATCGAAGGCCTTGGAAAAATCTAACAAAGTCAAAGAGGTCAACTCCCTTTACTCATATTACACCTAATATCGTCACATACGTTTAATAACGCAGTGGTAGTACTATGATATTTTCTAAACTCAGATTGAACACAGCTAACTAAACTATTGCTATTAAGGTGTACCTGAATTTGGTTCTTAACAACTATCTCAAAGGCTTTAGAAAGAGAACTTAACATACTTATTGGTCGCAAATGAGATAGTTCAGAAGGATTGCTAATCTTTGAGATAGGAATAATTTTACTAAGCTTCAACTGGTCATGAAAGAAAGAGGACGTAAGGATAAAATTAAAAATATGTAACAAGTACTTTGAAATGAGAGAGGGATCTATCTTATCTTTAAAAAACGTATATTTAGATAACCTAATTAACCCTACAACCCTATTACGTGCCTTCTTATAATCAAAGTGGGACTGGAAATTAGGGTACTTTTTCCATAAACGATATTTGCTAACCCTAACACAAATAGCATTAGAAATTTCCTGACATCACCAAGGTGGAGATTTTGGTTTTAGAGTAATGGTTCTCAACGGAATACAAGACTCAAAAACGAAACTAAGATAACCGTTGAAAACTTCGATTTGTCTAGTAGAAGAACTAACAGAAAAGATATCCTCCCAAGGAACCGAAGTACAAGCTAAATAAAGACAGGAATCATCTGACCTAGAATAATCCCTAAAGCTAAAGCTTCTAGACTTTGGCGGAGAATAACAATTAACGGAAAAAACTAAAAGATCATGATGGGAGCCTATACCAAGGGACAATTGATTGAAAAAAAAATATGGCCAATAAGGGAATGAGAAATACAACTAGCGATTGGACAACAAAAAGTTGGTGTAACAGTCTTATAAACGGATAAGTTAAGAAAATTTAAAAGATTTAAATAATCTCTAGAAAATGTAGAATTTTAGAGGATATCGAAATTAAAATCACCCGATATATACATTTCATTGAACCTACAAGAGAAATAACCAAACAAACTTTCTATATCTACAAGGGATTTTTTTAAATTGAGCATTCGACCTCTTACTAGTTTTTGGAGGATTGTAGACCGTACCGAATAAGATTTTACGACCGTTTACGAAAACATTAACAAAAATAAACTCTAAATCGGAGACCATCGAATCTAAAATAGAAAAAGGTACACTCACTAATCTAGCTTTAATATTCTCATCTACATACATACAAACGCAGCCGTAATTAAGGACATACACCGTCCTATCCTTTCTGAAAATATTAAAACCCTCAATAGCCAAAACCAAACTAGGAATATTAGAATTAAGAAAAGTTTCTGTGAAACAAAGTATATCCACTGATGCATCATTGAAAATGTGACGTATTTCGTCAATATTTGGGAATAGGCTTTGAAAAAATAGTTGTTGTTGTTTCACACACACTAAATAGTATCATTCTGTAATATATAAATGAAATACCCTGTAATTAACTCTTAAATCACAATCTAATCTCTATTTTTATAACCAAGTCATCACTCTTGATGTGGTCTAAATTTTAGTTATTTCCTAAAATTTTAATGATAAACCTTTTGACCTCATCTTAAATAAATATACATATACATATACACCACTTATGTACGTGTAACCCCATCTTGTTTTTTTTAAGTAGTATTGTTTTAAAGTTTTTGTAAAATATATTATAAACTTATGTAGTTATTTCATTTTTAATAGCATACATAATATGTATGTACATATGTAATTGAATTTTTCTTAAGTGGTTTATCTAAGACAAAAATTAAAACCGGTTAGAAATGTAGAACATGATCTACTAAATTCTAAAATAATGACCAATATGTTATTGTATTTATGTATGCGTACATAAGTACGTGAGGATGTGTGTAATTAATACGACAGGTATTTTAGCTAATTGAAAGTTTGATGCACCATTCGAAAATCATAGAGCTAAATTGATTTCAATTCAAAATAACTTAAACCGTGTTACGATTCACAAATTCAATGATAATTAGAATTTGACGTTCAAACATTTATTGAACTGTAATTTAATTTATGTTTTTAATTTTTTCTTTTATTTGTGATAATAGAAATTGCAAATCATTTGTACGAGTATCATTATAATGTGTCATCCGTCAGCAGTTATATGTGCACACATTGGAAATGATCTAATTGAATTAAATTTGTAATGTCAACAGTATATAAAGTTAATTATAAAAAAATAAAATTGAATGCAATGATGAATCATAATGATATGATGTACGGATATGAAATTGTTACGAAGAAAAACAAAAAAAGATTTCGTTGTTTTGACAGTTTGTATAAGTACATATGTACAATGCAAGTATTTCCTTTTAAGATTTTAATCGTCCATTATACATTTTAACCACTAGACAGACGGTCGATGTGACGAAATTAAATTTTCAATATATTTTCATTACAATGTAATCTCTTAATTGGACTACTTTTTTTTTGTACCTATTCACTTTACCATAAACTTAAATAGTGCAATAACAAAATACAAGTATCTCTGCATTCAATTAAATATATTTTGTAGCTTCTTAGCTTTTTTTTTTTTTTTTTAACGATAGTAACTTGTATAGAAATATTAAATTATTATTATATTTTATATAGTTTTGTTTTTAAGATGAAAATTTTGTATCTTTATGTGTGTATAATATAATATGTAATATTATATATACATACTCGAACATATAGTTATGCTCATTTTGTATTTACTTGCTATGTGTTTTTCTTACATGAAAATTAACACAGTTGAACAACATACATAACATACTGCAACACCGAGATACGGTACATATACTGAAAGGTTTACACAATGGTAATAACAACTATTTCCAAGAAAGAAAAAAATTAAAGAAGTTTTATTATGCAATCGTTGATAATAGAGTAAAGTTGATTTTTCTTTATATTATATATTGCGAAAAAAAAATATATCAAAATGATAATTTAATTTAATGTTTTGAACTATGTTTATGTATACACTACATCATAAGTAACAAAAAAAAACGAAAGAAAGTTTTGCGGCAGCTTACAAATTTTTTATGTTAGATCGTGTATTTTTGGGTAACAAGGTAGACATTTACTTTTAATATTGGAAGTACAAACTCTTTAGGGTAGTCGGGTTTTCTAACCCTTTGCTAGGTTTTTTTTCCACGAATTGAACCAACCCTTAAACTTTTAGTAATTATTATTTACATTCTAAGCCCATAAGTTTTAGCTTTAGAGAATATTCTAGGTAAGATGATCGGTTTTCGATAAAATAAATGGATTTGAAATGTACTCTTGCTTATCATATAATTTTGATTGCTCTGCTATAATCTAACATTTTATCATTGCTCAGTATTTGACAATAATGATAGTTTTATGCTAGCTGTATATTTCTAAAAATTATATCTTTTTAACAACACATTTTAACAGTTTCATTGGAAAAAATTAATATTGGATTCAATAATATCTATTAAATTTATCTTAAGACAAAACAAATAATTATTTAGTTTCTTGTACATGATAAGCGTCAACTCAATAATATCAATACAAGTTATCATACAATATATTCTAACAATAATAATTTTGTTCAAATAACAAATTGGCTGTTGGCTGTGTCTCAATAGGGTAGGGGTAAATTGTCTATAGCAATGACTACCATGGTTTATATTCCAACTTTGTAACTATGTAGAAACCACCAAATGTGTCGGAGATCGGTCTCACGGATTCTGGGGGAGACCAATCATTGCTATACTATAATTATTACAACCAATCCCAAGCTATGTTAGGGAAAAATTATAATACTCAAATGAGAACAAAAGAAAAGGATATTTCATATCCATTCCAAAGGAGTCAGAAGTTAACTCGATCTATTACAAAAGTCACTGGCCCCTTTTTGGAAGGTCACATCAAATTAGTGCAACAAAAGAAGCAAATCGTCCTGTAAAATAAGAAAAACCAGAAAAACAAACTGTTGCAAGAGAACTGCAATCGTTCTTTAACTGAGAAAAAACTGAACAGTAAATTGTGCAAAGCCAACAGTGCATTGGTCGATTCCACAAATATAAACAAGCAACTGAATCAAACAATTGCATCCATGCAAGAGGAGCGAATAAAAGTTCTAGAAAACGAATTTAGTACTCTTAAACCAAAGGAAGTCAATAACTAAAAGACTAATATAATAAAAACAGCTGTGCAAGAGTACCATACAGATGAAGAAGAACTAGCTAGGGAAACTGAGTTTGTAAGAGTTATAAATCGAAGAAACAAAAGGAAACGAAATAATACTCCATATCCGCCTCAATTACAGCTGAATGTTCCAAAGGTTATAACAAAAAAGCCACAAAAACTAGCTCAACCCCCACCAATAGTAATAAATGAAATCAAAGATTATGACTTACTATATGAAAAAATGAAAACAATAACTGCAACAGATCAGTTTAATGCAACTTGAAAGATAGTGAAAGCTACCGACAAGTAACGAAAATGCTCAATGAAGAAAAGCACTAGTGGCACACGTTTGAAGACAAACAAACTAGACCAATCAGAGTGACGGCTAAAAACCTTCGTTTCACATGTAAAATAGAAAAGATAATTGATGACTTAAAAGCGCAGAGATTTAAAGTTGTTGTTGCATCAATTCAACTAAAAAAACGGAATAAAGCCCCTCTTAGTATGTTTATGTTGACCTTCGATGCTGATGACATAATCGAAAAAATATTTCAAATTAAGTACACCTTAGGATGCAGAGTGATTATACAGCCTTTAAGAAGATCTAAGCTTATACCACAATGTCATCAATGCCAAGCTTATGGACATACACAAAAGTTCTGCAATAAGGAACCAAGATGTGTCAAATGTATCGGAAAACATCATACAAGAGATTGCGTACTACCAAAAAATGGACAGGCCAAATGCGTTCACTGTGGAGAAAATCATCCCGCTAACTATAGAGGATGCAGTGTTGCTATTGAATTACAATGCATCAAGTTTAAAAGAATGAATGGAAATAATTCAAATTTAAGTAGAAAACCAACCATTCGAAAAAACAAGCCCGAAGTAATACGACGAAAAGTATCGGAAATTTTTTGAGAAGAAATGAGCAATTTGACTTACGCTCAAGTATTAAGGAGTAAAGTAAATCAAAGAAAAACTCCCCAAAGTGAGGATATTAATCAAACTCTGAAATTGATATTAAGTAAACTTAATACGTTTGATGAGCGATTACACACACTTGAGTATTGAGCTAAGGGAGCTATCCCTAAACAGAAAAATGGCCAATGATCTTAGAATTATATGCTGGAATGCCAATGGACTAATGCAACATCAACAAGAATTGCAGGTGGTCTTGGAAACAGAAAAAATCGACATATGTCTTATCACGGAAACTCTCTTTACTAGACAAAAATTATCAAGTAACCCAGAAAACACTGCTAAAGGAGGTGTTATAATTAGAAATAATATCAACCATTACGAAGAGCTGAAATAGTAAACAGTTGAAATACAAGCTGTTTTAGGCAAAAAATAATTATGTTAGTGTTTACTGCCCTCCGAAACACGAACTAAAAGAAAAAGATTATCTCGAATTCTTCAGTAAACTAACTGAAGAATTCGAGATAATCTGGGTTCTAGGCTAACAACGACTAAAGGTAAAGAACTGCTTAAAGCTGTCAGAAAATGCGGTAGTGAAACCTTGTCAACTGGAAAACCAACCTACTGGCCTACAGATCAAAACAAAATACCAGACTTAATTGATTTTTTTATAATCAAAAATATATCAATTAACTTTATACAAGTAGACGAAAGTTGAGACCTAAAATCGGACCATTCTCCTATACTTTTGACATCAAGCGAACAAATTACTCAAAAAGAAACAGATCCAAGCCTAATAAATAAACACACTTGTTGGGAATACTTTAGGCAGTCGTTAGAAGAAAAAACTAACCTAAAGGTTTCATTAAAAAGCAAGGAGCAAATAGAAAACGAAGTTCAAAAATTTGCAAAAGATATACAACAATCAGTCTGGTAAAGTGCGAGAGGAGCGAGAAGAATATGTCATCAAACAAGAGCCCCTTAATATAAAACTAAGTTAAACAATTTAACTCAACAGCTAAGAAGGGAAATCCAAAAAGTAAAAGATTAGTCAATCAGTAACTAATCTTTTAAAAACTAACTAATGGTAGGAGGACAAATTATTCACTTTGGAAAGCAACCAAAAAAATTAAGACCAACAATGCAGAACCCTCCAATAAGAATAGAAAGGGGGGAAATGGGATCGAAATAACGAAAATAAAGTTCAATGTTTCGCGGAGCACCTCGAAAAAATATTCCAGCCACATGATGATCAAACTTTAGAATCTCAAATAATAATCCACCGTCTGAAAAAGAAAGTGAACAAATTCTATTGACTTCACCAAAACAACTCATGCATGAGATAAAATTCAATATGAATTCGAAAAAGCTCCTGGTTATGATCTTATTACTACAGAAATTTTAAAAGAACTACCAAGGAAGGCTCTAGTTTAGCTTACTTATCTTATCAATGCAGCATTTAGAACCGAATTTGTGCCCAGTTTGTGGAAAATTGCAGAAGTAATAATGATATCAAAACCTGGAAAACCACCATACGAAACTTCATCTTATAGACCAATTTTGTTATTGCCAGTTATGTCTAAACTCTTTGAGAAACTACTGATTAAAAGGTTAAATCCGATAACCGAAAGGAATAACTTAATCCCAAATCATCAGTTCGGATTTCGTCGTCAACACTCAACAATACAACAAGTACACAGAGTAATCAATGTAATTGAGAAAGCACTTGAAGAGAAAAACGTCTGCTCCACGATATTTTTAGACGTGGCGCAAGCTTTTGACAAGGTTTGGCATGAAGGACTTAATCATAAGTTAAGAAACCTCTTACCAATGCAATTAGCTAAAATACTGGAATCATACTTGAAAGATAGATTATTTAGAATTAAATTTGCTGAAACTTATTCTGAATTAAAAGCAGGTGTACCGCAGGGCAGTGTATTAGGACCGATTTTATATTTACTATACACGCATGATCTACCTGAATTAGAAAACAACACAGTGGCGACTTTTGCTGATGACACTGCGATCCTAGCTGTTGGAAAAAGCAACGAAGAATTAACACAAAAATTACAATCAGCTATCTCCGAAGTATATAAATGGACTAAAAGATGACGAATTAAGCTAAATGAAACTAACTCAGTTCACATAAATTTTACCAACAAACGAGTTGAACATATACCTGTTTCAATAAATCGAGAACTAATACCGTATGCGAACACAGCTAAGTATCTAGGCATGACCCTGGATGCTAAACTTAGATGGAAGGTACACGTCAAAAATAAAAATGAAGAACTAGAACTAAAATATAGAAAAATGCATTGGCTGATTGGCAGACACTCTTCTCTATCATCATACAATAACCTGCTACTTTATCAGCAAATACTGAAACCAATATCGAGTTATGGTATTGAACTTTGGGGTTGTACAAAACCCAGCAACGTCAATATCATACAAAGGTTTCAAAACAGAGTACTAAGGAACATCGTCGATGCACCATGGTACGTCAGGAATAGTGATCTACATAGAGACCTTAAAGTGGACACCGTTTCAATTGAAATTTAAAAAAAATGCAAGGAAACACGAAGAAAGACTCCAGCAACATGTGAATGTTAAGCTGTTAAGCAACACCAATATTATACGCAGACTGAAAAGAACCAAACTCTTTTAACTGGTTTAATTGTTAGGAACTGGACATTTTAAAACTTGGTATTTCAAAATAGAATTTGACAAAACGAGATAAGGTACAAAACTGGATATTTCAAAATTGGATATTTCAATACGAGATAAGGTACAAAACGAGATATGGTACAAAACTGGATATTTTAAAATTGGATAATTCAAAACGAGATAAGCTACAAAATGAGATATGATACAACAATAAACAGGACAAACATTTCAAAACAGGATATTTCGACATGTGATTTAAACTTAAAATGAAATTTTAGGAAAGTTCTGGAATATGGCCAATTAGGGAGGAACTCGGCGAGTTCTTAATCGATTTTGATGAAATTCGATACGTAGGAAGGAAATGGAATTTTTGGGATTTTTTGGGAAAGTTCTGGAATATGGCCAGTTAGGAAGGAACTAGGCGAGTTCTTAACCGATTATGATGAAATTCGATATGTAGGATGAAAATGGGATTTAAAAATGATTTTTTGGAAAAGTTCTGGAATATGGCCAGTTAGGAAACAACTCGGCGAGTTCCTAATCGATTATGATGAAATTCGATATGTAGGATGAACATGGGATATAATAAAATGATTTGTTGAGAAAGTTCTGGAATAAGGCCAGTAAGGTTCCATATTTGAATATTTCTAAGGAGAGAAATAGAATTTTCCTTCACTTAATGTTTTTTTTCTTTAATTATATAATTAAATTTGATTTTAAAACGTTTTTTGGGAAAACCTCTGGAATATGGCCACTAAGGTTTCATACTTGAATAATTTTAAGCAGAGAGATAGAATTTTCCTTCACTTAATGGTATTTTTTTAATTGCTGCTTTTCTATTCTTATTAAAATAATCATTGACTTGATCGAGTTTACTGTCAGTAAAATTTATCTTCATCTATTTTTTATTCTTCTACTTAATAAAACTTTTCTTCACTTTAGAGAATCTATGTGAGAAAAATTAATTAAATTTCATCAACATTTTCATCCTACATATCGAATTTCATCATAATCGGTTAAGAACTCGCCGAGTTCCTTCCTAACTGGCCATGTTCCAGAACTTTCCCAAAAAATCATTATAAAATTCCATTTTCATCCTACGTATCGAATTTCTTCATAATCGGTTAAGAACTCGACGAGTTCCTCCCTACTTGGCCATATTCCAGAACTTTCCTAAAAAATCATTTTAAGTTTAAATCACATTTCGAAATATGCTGTTTTGAAATATCCAATTTTGTTCCATATCTCGTTTTGTACCTTATCTCGTTTTAAAATATCCAGTTTTGAATTATGCTGTTTCGTCAAATCCAGTTGTAAAATATCCAGTTTCGACAGGTACCCCTCTAAAGATACCTTTTGAACCACTTGTTTCGAATTGTTGACCGTTGTAGGTGGTATGCCCATCAAATGTTTGGTTACATACAATTCGGTCACCGGTGCAAGATGTAATTATTTAATTTCTATTTATTAATTGTTGGCCAATGGCGAGGATAAAACTTTTGACTTCAACTGCCAAATTTACTAAATTTATGTACTAAAATTAAAAAGTTTACATGTCGAGTTTCGAATGCGTATTACGTCAAATTAACGTGGCTTACGCGATGTGCAAAACTGAACGCGGTTTTAAAGTAGTCAGCCGGGACTTATGTTTAGTCCAGAAAAATCGGTTTGGAATGGAAAAGGTTTTCTAGATATTAAATTCATCAAACGTTACGAAACAAGTCAAAACCACCTGCAAAATGTCATCCATTTTACACCCTTGGGAACAGTGAAAATTGAGAATTGGTATCAAATAATTACGGTAATTATACTAAAACTCTTAATTTATTCGCGGCACAATTCTTTGTTGTCAAACTACCTAAAATCGTTCACGGGTTTTTTAGGAATATCAAGCGATATTCAAAACGATTAAATTCGATGAAACCTTCGACATAACAAAAATATTTCAGCTCGCGCTATTTTTACGATATTTAGATACCAACGGCAATGTGTTGGAGAGATTTTTATATTTTATATATGTTTCTGCTGATCGAAGTGCTGAGGGACTTTTGAAATTCAGATTCGTGTTTTTAACACAACACAAAATTGAATAAAATCTATTGTGCCAATGATACGCGAAGCAGCCGTCATGCCTGGGAGTGCCAAAAGGCTGCAAACGAGAATTAGGTAGGTTTATATATCAGCATCGTGTTTATTTATAGTTTTGCACACAAATTAAACTTAGATCTGCCACAATCATGTAGGAACATTGTCGAGTGTAAATCCTTTTTTTTCAAGCTTATGTGGATTAATGGCGTTTATTAATTATTCATCTAAATAAAATTTTGCTTTAGATGAAGAAAGAAAATCACCTTCGACTTGATGGAAGAATCGTGCTAATGTTTAAAAGTCGTATAAACGATTTAATAAAAAACTGGAAGATGAATCAATTTATATTAAACCTAACTCTTAATTTTGAAGCATTTTGACATGAGGTTAACCAGAAAGAAAGGATCGAGGAAAAACGGTATTGGAGATCTTACAAAGATCTTAAAAATATCTTACTATCATTTACAAAAATTTTACATTCTAAAGTAAAAAAAAAATATTTTAGGCTTTTTTAACAGCTCGGAATTAAGTTTCGATTAGGTAGATTTTTTAAATTTTGTAATTTTATTTTATATAAATATATATATTCATTTTGTAATATTTGCTATCAAAATTTAAACAAATTGCCACAGTAAAAAAATGCGTGTAAAATACCACAACATTTTTTTTTTACCAAATACCCTGAATAAACAAATTTGACTTACCTCTAACAACTTCACGATTTCCAGCTACTTGAAACGTAACCGAAACGCCTGGATTAACATGGAAGAGAACAACATGTTCAGATGGTTGTGGTCCCTGGGAATGTGTTGGACAATAATGTCGTGTTTGTGGTTCAAAACCAGGACCAAAATGAAATACGGGTTCAACAATTGGCCATGCACCACCACCTGGTGGTGGTACCGGAAATTGTATATGATGATAGTGATGTGGAATTCGTGGTGCATGACCTATATTTGTTTGTTGCACCGTTGTCGTGGTAATCGCTTGTAATTGTCCGGGTCCAACTTGTTTCATGTTTGATAAAACGTTCGAACTATTATTATTTGTATTAATAGTTCGAGTAGTTGGGGCAACAACGGCAATAGCTGTAGTCGATGTGCCTTGCGCATTATTTATAATTGACGATGCTGATGTACCAGCTATCGAGGCGACCACAGTAATAGGACAAGTCTGTGATAATGTCCCAGATGATGACGACGAGCCAGATGAAGCTATTATTGTTGTCATGTTTGGATTAGTGTCATTTAAATCACTAGACGCCATTTGCTGTAGCTCAAAATAATAATTTCCACACTGAGGATGTGGATATCGATTTTGATTTAACTTTTTATTATTATTAATTAGTTGATACTGTTGGTGGTGCGAATGTTGATGTTGCGATGGTTGATATTGTTGATCAGGAGACTGTAAAACAGGCGCTTTAACCATCGAAACTTATTTTAATTAAAAAAATATATGTAACAATATTTTTTTATTATATCGTTTAAAGTTTTTTGTTTTTTTTTTTTTCTAAAAATTCTATCACTTTGAGTTAGAACACATGTAATAAATAAAATACAAATTAATGAAACAATCCTCAATTCTGGCATATAAATCAGCAGTTATAGTTTTTTTGTTTTTTTGGTAGCTGAACTATCATGATTCAAATTCTGAAATGATCAAAAACAAAAATACATATTAATAAATAAAATGAATGAAAACAAAAAATCTACATAATTAAATTTGATTAGATAAAAAATTTATTTATTACAATAAACAACGTTCACATATAATCAAACCAGCAAATCAATAAAATAATTTTAGAAATTATTTTTGTGTTATGTGTTAGTAAACTCTAATTTTCTATTTTTATTTTTTTTAATTAATTTTAATTGAATATTTATCGCTATTTGTCTGTACGTACTCAAATATATACATTTCGTCTTCTGAACTCGAATAAGTATTCGAATTTTCAAATTATGTATTATTATTATTTCTAATATTATATTTGTATATAGAACGTCAATTGCGTCAATTCCATAAACGAATAATTATATAGATTTGAGATTGATCATTATCAAGCCCGGGAGTCTAGACAAACGAAAAAGTTATACAAAATTTATGTGACCATAAGTTTAATGCTACACACACATTTATATATAAATATATATATATATATATATATATATATATATATATATATATATATATATATATATATATATATATATATATATAATTAAGTCTCTAAATAGTTTTACTAAAGGTCATATACATATTTTGTTTTTATATATGTATAACAAAAAGTGAAAGGAAATGACTGTCATGCTCATGTGATGAGATTAATTTTTGATTCGTTGATGTCCCATTAAATTAACTACAAAATTAATTCAACAAACCAATAAAGTAATTTGAATAATTTTTCGTGAATTCTGAATGAATTATTTTTTGTATAATCGTACATAAATTTATAATCTATATTTTTACGCAATATAGATTAAATTTAACGATTATTATTATACTTGTCAGAAAAGTGTAAACAACTTTCGATAATACTAATAGACTTTAGTAACAAAATTTTAATTTAAATGGTATTTTGAAGAAACTGACGAGTAAATGAAAGCATATGGACTCAATTGAAAATAATGTGATTGAAATACAAACTATTGAAATTAATTAATTAACAAAAACGATGAAAATCCTTAAAATTTTCAGTTTAGAGAAGTTCTGCATTGATATCCACGGTGGACATAATCCTTTAAAATAACATACAGAAATCGTTTGATTCCAAAGAGCTTCACTGTTCAATCTTAAAAAAATGTTTACTAATTCGAAATGTGGTTACAATTCTATTTGTAAATGTCGTCGAAATATAAGTTAAGATTGCTATGGTGTTTTCAAAACATACTACCACCTTTATAAATATTTCAATTGTTCAGTCAATTTTAAAGTTGTATAACCCTTTCGTATCCACTAAAAAAAATAATAACTTTATTGTAAGACCAACCGACACAAATGTGTTGTTAAATAAAAATGTCAAAAATTTGTTGTACTATATAAAATATCATCGTAACAAAAATCCAACTTACACAATTGTGTAGCCCTTTGGAAGTGTGATATAATATTTTAATGTTTTTTTTAAATCGAATGGTTTTCAATTCGTATAGTACATTTTTTATTAACAGTGGTTCCATCTATTAGAAAATCTATAATGTCAAAATTATTGTGGTAAAATAATTTTTAATTGTATGTAGTTTTGTTACCTAAAAAAAGTGACTTCTTACACAAATGTGTCAGTTGGCTTTTAAATCTGATTACTTTTGTTTCGGGCGAATTGGTTTGAATTCACAAACGTGTAAGTTTGTTTTAATTTCAACTATAAATAACTTTTGACATCTTTTACTAGAAAAATAAAAATTTACCTACACTACACAAATGTGCAGGGCACGAAAGAAATAATAAAAAAAATAATATTTGATGAAACTAAGAATATAACAAAACATGAGAGAAGTAGGAATTAATCTAAATGCAGTTCATGTAAGATTTAGCTCATGTAACGTAAACCTTTTCGCAGAGTTCCGTTTTCAAAAAAGTTTTGGTAGAACTTTAAATTGGCTTTAACGAATTTGTTCAAATTAGGAAAAATTGCAATCAACAAGAAACGACATTCTAGGATGACATTTTTGGGCTATGGGAAATACAGTAATTAGGAGGAACTGAAGCAATAATCTAGTACTAAAATTCGTAAATCACATATGTACCGTCTGTTTTAATATCCTATATCTATATAGTTATGAAATATGGCAAACTATCTTTCTTCTTAACATTTAAAGGAAATCCAAACTATGATGCAATTAGAAATTAACTGTTACGTGACCAATTTCGACCAGATCTTATTATTCGAGTAATTCGACAAAAATCGAAGGATTTTTTCTATAATTTACATAACCGCCATGTATGTATATTAGGAAAAGATAGTGCTTTTGTATACGTCATTATAGAATTTCAAAAACGACGCATGCCAAATTGCCGTATGTTAGAATTCTAAGATGAAACTGACGTTAAATATATATATATATATATATATATATATATATATATATATATATATATATATATATATATAATCATTTATGTATATGATCAAATTGAATGTTGCAAATTGTATTACCATAATATAAAAATTGTTACCCGTTTCCAGATTTATACAATATTATAACAAAGGTAAATTTGCATGAATCATGTTGTGCTGAAAATCTAAGTTTACCATGTATGCACGGAAGGGAAATGTTCAAAGGGCATTCCAAGATTGTGGAATCTTGAGAAAGTTTTTGGAAAGCCCTCTGAACATATCCCTAGATAAAAGTGAGTGAGCACTGGATAAAAGTGAGTTTCTTTTATATAGGATACTAAAAAATAAATATATATAAATAAAAAAGTTGCAAATGGTTTTAAATATGATAATAATTTCAACATGTTGGAATACAACAAACATTTGTCTAGAAAATTGAACCTACATATAAATGTCGACATTTGTTTATCACTGGCTGCAATCAAGTATTTGTATAAACTTTAAATATGTTTAGAAAGGCAGTGGCCGTACCTTAGCTGGGGTAAGAAATATTGACGAAATTTAACAGATTATATAGATGCCCGTTATATAGCTCAAGAAGATTACGTCTTGTGAACATTAGCCTTTTAAGTGCTATTTTTGTCACTTTTTAATACTAGCTCTATATTTCGAACAGTAGGAAGAGGTATATTTCCGAAATGATGCAACGCTCAATTAATTAAAAAATTTTGACAAGATATTCACTTTGACTTTGCAGTTTAAACAAGATAGTGAGTAAATTGACGCACATCAATTTAAGTATTTGGACTTTGCACACTATTAAGTTTGGAAGAAGAGGAAGTGGGAAAACGATTGATATGTTCGATTAATATAATTGCCCTAAAACGTCAGCTTCATCAAGAGTCCAAGAGTAGGCTACGTTTTAGTGAACTTATCAAGGTCGTTTTCTTTTTTAATTTTGAATTGAAGGTCAGATAATATGTACATAAAAATGTAGAGCTAAATAATTCTGATATAAATTCAGCTTAGCTAGAACTAGAAATTTTTGTAAATCAGAATGAAAATCTATTTTAGAATTTCTAGAAATACCTAAATTAAGTGTAAGTACGTATAGCAGATGAACTTGTAATTTTCTAAACTCAATTATTGACGAATGGAAAAAAATATAATGCAGTACAATATGATTTTACTAGCCCATATACACATACTTACGTATACTTCTGTGTGCAATTTCTGTGTCTTCATATTATGTACAAATTGACAATTTGTATTATGTACAAAAAGATACCGTCGCAACCCATATATAAAAAAACATCCAAAATTGATGGGTTCCAATCGTCGTTGTGGGTTCTAACCAATTATATAAAATACAATGATACGCAAATACTTACTCTACACAGTATTATTTATTTATCTATTTATTTTCTTCAAAATATATACAAATATGCTTATATAATACAACAAAACAATACAAAAGTAGAAGAAAATCTAGGAACTGCTATGATTTATTATAAAATCAGTATTGCAGCACCTTCACAGAAATAAACTCGTTATTACATTATTGGGGGGGGGGGGGGGTTAATTATGAAATTTTAAGTGTTAGTTTTATATTAAAACAAAATTGTAAAACCAAAATAAAAATTAAAAGTATTACGATATAAAATTTGATTATGTTCTTAATTAAATTAATATTTAGAGTAATTAATTTATGTTCTATAATTAAAAGGTAAAAAAAAATGTATTTCCATCATTACTGAATTGAGAGCAAAAAAAAACAAAAAAATATTATTCTTAAAAATAAAGGTTCAACATTTTCCATTTCCATAATCCAAATTCTTAATTTTAATAAAAAAACGCGTGAATTCGATGATAGCTTTAACTCATCGGGTAATCTGTTAAAAAGCATTGGAGCGATCGCTAAATAAAATAATTTTAACACCTTAAAAACATACAGGTGTCGAAGATGCATTATCAATAATTTATGAAATAGAGGAAACGATGATTAGTTTGTTTCTATTTAATATATTTCTAATTATGTATTTTTGTGCAATAATTGAAGAAACAAGGGTAGAGTAATAAATACCACCCAGCACGTTATCCCATATTTAAAATTCGATTGAACCAAAATAAATGGTTCTAACCATACTGACTAGATATTTATCTCGTAATAAGTAAAATTTGCGGTTACACGTAATTAAATATTTACGTAAATTATCTTAATGTGTTTTAAAGTAAAGTCGGTAATCAAACTAGACTCAAAGATACTTGAAATCTTGAACTTCTTGAATTATATTGCACGAGCCGGTGCAAGACTCAAATAAAGCCGAACAATTTTTAGTTGCATAATTGACACAATCTGATGTGTGATAAATAATTTCATTGGTTTTAATAATAGTGCCTGCCAATTTAAAAAGCATTGCAGAAGTTTTGGTACTCAGTACCATGCTATGAATATCGAATCATTCCCGTAATAACATTAAATCATAATTTATATTGCATAAAATTGAATCAAAATTACAACCTTTATATGATAGTGCAATATCATTAGCAAAGCCAACGGTAATACCTTTTAGCTTAAGAGAAAAAATTGAATTGATGTAAATTAAAAATAAAATAGGCCCCAAGACCGAACCTTGAGGAACACCACAGTTTAATATAATGTATAAGATATTTTAACACATTGTTTTCGATTACTCAGATTTGAATGAAACCTGGTAAACCTCTAAATCCAATACCATCCAGTTTTTTCAGTAGCATGTTATGATATACTGTAAAAGCCTTCGTAACATTAATAAAATTGACAGAAACTAAATTTGTTGTACTCAAAACCTCAATTAAAGCGTCTTCTGTCGATAATCCTTCACGAAACCCAAATTAACTACTAGAAAAGAACTTAGTTTTATATCAACAATCTAAAACACTTAATTTAACGCACTTTTCAAAAATTTTAGAAAACACTGAAAGCAGTGAGATCGGCCAATAGTTTTCTATATTTAACTCATCGCCTTTTTTATATATGGGTATGACAATAGCAGTTTTTAGAATATTAGGAAATACTCCATTTAGCAAACTTTTATTAAATAGTTCTTCCAAAATAAACAATAGATGGTTGGCAATTTGCTTAATGGTAAAATACTAATCTCATCCGATCCAGAAGAATCCATGTTATCCAAAGTTGATATTATTGACAAAATTTCATTTTTAATTATTGGTTTGAAGAAAAAGGAGAAAGATTCTTTTTTTGGTGAGATATATGTATCACTCTTGTGATTATTAGATTTCCTTAAATTCTGGCGTAATTGCTTTATGATCTCAGAGACAAAGTATATGTTAAATGTATTAGCCATTACTTGCTCATCATATAATTGGGAATTTCGGTATCGATTACATTTGATTGAATTTTCTGTCTTTCCTCCATTAATAATTTCCTCTGTTAAGCGCCATTTTTTTTAAATCGCAATTATAACTACCAAATTTCGCAATATAATAAGCACTTTTAACTATTGGCATTTCCTGATTTATTTGGTAAATTAAAGAATCAATTTTAATCTTTAACTTAGAATTATCTGGATGTTTTTTAGTGAAATTTTTTTATATAACTCATTGGAAATCCAATTTATGTTTCATTAGATAAAACCCACGTTTCATTAGAAAATTAAATGTGATTATAAAGTAAAACCCTATAGGATACTTTAAAATTTAGTTGGGCCTGAAACAATCACTAATTTTTCGAAAAGGCTCACTATTCGAGGTTTTGTTTCAAATTTTCGTATATTTGGCTTTTAATTATAATTACGGATGTTTCAATTCTAACATATCAAGAAACTTGTTTAAAAGGAAGGTTAGATCAATATGATTTATTAATGTCGTTGTTTTAATTTTAATATTTTTAATTTTTAAAATTATATTTTTTATGACTATTTTACTTTTTTTTTTTTGTATACTTTCTTAAAATTTGATTGATTTTTTATTTTGTTGATTTAATTTGAATAATTTTGGGTATGTAGTCTTTTAGTGTACCTATATTATCATACATTGTATTTTTTACACAACTTAATAAATAAATAAATAATATCCTTGATAACAGACGTTGCGCTTTACTGTTGGTAGATTTGTATTTTACAAAATTTTCCCATTTTACAGAATATTTAAATCCAACTGTTTGCAATTTACTAGATGTCACTAATTGTATAGTCGTAGTTAAGATAAGTACAAGAACATAATTATGGTAATAATATCATAATTATGATAGTAAGCGGTCGATAAAGAAGAAACCTATAAGTAACTTTTTTTTTACGATTAATTTTAAAATCTATAGACCTCTATTTAGAAAGAAACTAAAAGAAAAAAAACTGCTTACTATTCCAATAAAATCAGTGATTGTTCAAATAATAGCCAACGATTGTGGTCATTAGTTAACGAAATTATCTATAACAGAAAACAGTCAAATAGCTTACAAATTACCTAACTAATTGAAAACAATTTAGTAATAATATGTAAAACACTAAATGAATTCTACAATAGTGTTGGCAATACAGCACAACCCAACAGTTAAAATCACACTCTCCCGATAAAGCGACTATTCATGCTCCAAATTAAATGACCCCTCTAGTTGAGTTCGCACCAATTACCGATAACGAAACTGGTCAATTTATCTCAAGGATGAAAAATAGCACGTCGAAAGTTTATGATAGTATACTAGTGAATCTTCTTAAAAAACTGTATTCAATTATCACCCCTTCTCTTACTACTGAGATAAACCATTGTTTTAAAAAAGGATTATTTCCGGAGTATTTAAAAACTGCGAAAATCTTACCTATTCCGAAGCAAGGGTTTATTAAAGATAAATCTAACACCAGGCCCATATCAATACTGCCTAATCTATCGAAAATTTTCGAACCCTAAATAAAATAATTTATTCAAATCAATATGGGTCTCAAAACCGATGCGACACTTTGTCGGCTGTACTCAATTTACAGAATCAGTCTATCATAGCTTAAACTCCAAAAAAATACTACTGCGCTATTCTTAGATTTTAGAAAAGCATTTTCCTACGGAATCGCAGACATTATATTCAAATGATGATTATGAAAAATGGTGTTCCCCAAGGCTCCATCTTATGTCCAATACTACTTTAATATATGTAAACGATATATTCTGTATTAACCTGAAAGGTAGCATACAGCTTTTTGCTGATGATATACTCATCTCGTATTCGGCTTGTTCTTTAACCGAAATTAAGTACCAAATGGAACATGATCTGGTGTTGATTGATAAATGGTTAACTCAAAACTGTCTGAGTCTAAATAAATAAAAAAACTACATATATAGTATTCCAAATCAGTACGGCTGCATTACCAAATTTATTTAATAACGTAGGTTTCTCTAATAAGTTTATCTCTCGTAGCAAGTCAATTACTTAGGTTTATATGTATCATCTAAATTTGATTGGCCTCTGCATGCTGATATGGTAAAATATAAAATAGCTCCGATAGTTGGTGTCCTTATAAGGATTTCTCCACTTATCAATACTAAAACTATGCTTAAAATTTATTATGCACATTTCTTATTTAATATTTTGTATCTATTGCCAGTTTGGGGGACTTTAACAGAGACGAAAATGAGTGAAATTCAAGTGTTACAAAACAAAGTCTCGTTTAACACCATCAATTGCACTATATCATACCAAAATTCTACCGTTCTCTAAATTAGTCAATTATGAGTACATGTTCTTGGTATATAAAATAGAAAATAATCTTTTAAGGACCAGTAACTTTTTAACTACAAACTACGCGGTGAGTAATCGTTTAACTAGATCATCAGAACCAATTTTACTTTTGAAACTGCCTTGGAAAGGTTTTTTTTTATAAAGGTAATAACCTTGTACAGCCAAAAGGCTATGAAAATTAAAATCCTTAAGATCAGCCAATTTAAAAGTTATCTGAAAAAAGAACTATTTGAAGAATTCTTCCTGGAATATAAAATCGCTCATAGTAGAGATTCCAAAAAGTGAGCTACAAACGATTAAAAAATACTATGGTTCATCCACATGCA
This sequence comes from Tipula confusa, assembly GCA_963556175.1. Lineage (NCBI taxonomy): Eukaryota > Metazoa > Arthropoda > Insecta > Diptera > Tipulidae > Tipula > Tipula confusa. Next base: position 28,779,565 of record OY744475.1, read on the forward strand.
CAGATAAAAGTACATAAGTTAAAATATTGGTCACTGAAGTAGTGTCCTTATTTAATTATTTTTATTTTTTTATGTAATCTAAAAATGTTTACGAATTATGATGTTTAAATGATGATATTTATATGTTAAATTGTCTTCAATTTTTTGTATAACTTTATTGTTTTGGAAAATAATAAAAATAAAAATAAAAAAAACCATTAAATCTTTAATTCTAGTGACCTAGTGAGGAAAAGAACAAAAAATTGAGCTCGATAGAAACGATTCACAGTAATTGTTCTTTGGCAAAATTATGGGGAAGAATCTAATAATTTACAATTTTCTGCCATTTTTATCGTTTCGTAAAATTAAGCATAAACATTAATTTTTTAATTGTATCCATCCTTGAACTTATTTCCGTATGGTTTTTGACTAAAGTTCTAGAAAAATCATATCATCAGAATTAAAAGTCACTTTATTGTATTTTTTTCAATTCTAGTCTAATTGCATGGAACTGCAATGGTATATTGCAACGACAAAATGAAATACAACTATTTCTTGATTTAGAAAAAATAGATATATGCTTATTATCTGAAACACACATTACTATTCAGAGTCATATAAAACTCCGTGGCTACGAAGTTCACTCAGCAGTACATCCTAATAATAATACACGAGGGGGCACTGCCGTGATTTAAAAAAAAGATATTAAATACGATCTACAACTAAAACTTAAAGGTGATGAAATACAAGCAATTAGCGTTAGCATTAATACCCGCAACCACAAAGTAGGGGTACCCGCAATATATTGCCCACCTAGATACAGCATCAAAGAGAATACTAAAAACTCGTCAAAGATATACAGCAAGCAGTGTGGAAAAGCACAAAAAAATAACTGGCAAATGCTACCCAATGGAAATTAAATCACTAGTTTTAGAGAAAATAAGTGCCCGAAGGGAATGGCAACGTACACGAGACCCAGTTGCCAAAAATTGATTAAATAATTTAACACAACGAATACGCAGAGAAATACGGGAATTTAAAAATAAATCAATAAATTCATAACTACAATCTCTCACCTACGATAAAGATAGTGACTATTCATTGTGGAAAGCAACCAAATATCTGAAAAGGCCAGTTATACACATACCACCAAAAAGAACAAATAATGGTCGCCTGGCTAAAACCAAAGAAGAAAAAGCAGAAAGTATCACGAATCATCGCGAGAGTACCTTTCACCCCAATTTAACAACAATCAACAGGATATTCTGATTGAAAACCATACAACCATCATGTGATAGGAAATCCCATTAACTAAAGAAGTGAAGCAAGAAATAAAGAATCAAGTAGTACTTAAAAAATCACCAGGATATGACTTGATAACTGGAAAGATTCTTAAACAAATATCGGACATGATTAATGCTTCCTTCAGACTCTGTTATGTCCCTCTATCTTGGAAAATTGCGGAAGTGATTTGTAGTTTGAAGTGACTTTCGGTGAAGTCACATTCAAACTACAAATAACCATAAATAATACACAAGATTGGCTAACTTAGTGGAGAATTAAAGTGAATGAATCAAAGTCTACTCAAATTAACTCACTAATAGGTCAATAGAACCACTAACTGTGACTCTCAATAAAATCCCGGTACCACATGCAAATCAAGCAAAATACCTTGATATGAACCTTGATACAAAGTTAAAGTGGGAAGTACATGTGAAAAACAAAGCAGAAGAGCTTCAGTTAAAATATAGAAAAATGTACTGGTTAATTGGAAGAAACTCTCAGTTATCCATTCATAATAAACTTATGCTTTATAAACAAGTGCTCAAGCCGGTCCCGTATTTCCGATTAGGAATGGTATCTAATTATGGGGATGCACCAAAACCAGCAATCAACAGATAGTTCAACGATTCCAAAATAAAGTTCTTAGAGGGATTGTAAACGACCCTTAGTACACTCGTAATAGTGACCTTCATAGAGATCTCGGAATAGACACAGTCGCAAGTGAAATAAAGAAATGTGCTCAAAAACACCAGGAGAGGCTCCATCTTCACCCTAATATTGAAGCTGTAAGACTATTTCATCAAGAGGGTATTGTAAGAAGACTCAAAAGACTAAAACCTTTTCAGTTACCTGAGTAGTGCGCATAAGGCAAAATCAACCAAAACAACACTTTATGGAAAGAATACATAGAAGTAGCTTTATTATTATATTGTTAGAATCAAAAGCTGTTAGACAAAAATGACTAGTTACTTTGTAAAAAACCTCTTTAAAATAAAAATAAAAGTTATAAAAAAAAAAAAAAATTCTAGTTCAATCAATAATTAACATTTGCATAAATATTTACATTAGTTACCAAGCACAATAATTATGTGTGCACACATACGAAACACAATTATTTCACGGTTTAAAAAAAAAAAAACTAAATAATTTTCGCACTTCCAGCTGTTGTCGATTTCGTGCCACAGTTACCATATAATCATATCCCACTTCTGGGGTTTTAAAATAACAATAAATAATGTCTTAAACATATAATTTGATTTTACCATAAATAAACTATATTTTTATTTTAAATTATATTATGAAATAGGCGACCTTAAAGGTGTTTTGTCTAAGAAAATAAACAAATGTAATCCGAAATTCCTCTTTGCACGTATTTCCTAAAGTGTTTTGAACTTTTAATCACATCACGTATGGTAATTAATTTTTATTTTTGATTATGTATTTTGTTGTTTCACGGTTTAATTCTATAGTAAATTGAAAATTCAGATTCAACTGTCTATTTATAATATACATTTGATGAATTAGCAAATTCGTATATACTATACATATTATTTTATTCAATACATACATAGTAACATTTAAATCTATTCTGGAGATTATTATTACTAATATATATAGCACTAGTACGGCACATAATTTTTCTAGCTAAGCTATAAAAGAAATTTAAACTACAACAATAAAATAATTTAATTTAATTTATAAATCTTGTGATCACTCCAGTAGAAAAAATATGGAAACTAGAGATGGTCTTTATTTTAATAATAAAAATATTTTTAAAATGAGGATTTTGGTTACAGATTAAAATTTTTTTTTTTTATGGTGTAGTATCTCCAGAACATATAAATTATTATAAATATTTTTACTAGACTTTCAACTAACTCTTTTTGTTTTTTTTATAAATTCTATAACGTATGTTTATATGAGTAGTATAACTTAAACTTAATTTATGGCTATTTAAAAAAAAACTAGGATTTGGTCAAATGTATTTTTTTATCTTAAATGTTGCAGGACACAAAGTTACAATATTAATTTTTACGGTAGGAATACAAAAAAGTCTGACATACTTAAATTCAACTGTAAAACTTATTTGTTAACAAAACTTAATGAGTATCGATAATTCTAATCTGTATTCATAGCCACGGCAGCTAGAAATATTTTTAAAGTGTATTTTACGAGTACGTGAACGTATGCATAAAACGTTGTTTAATTAATTTTAGAATTAAAATTGTTTAATGACATTTTAAAAATTTAGGTAGCATTATAAGAAACCATATGGTACTAACTTAATTATTTAATACATTTAATCTAAACTCTACAAATAAAAACCTGTTTACTGTACGCACACTTAAAAATTTAATAAGTTACTTATGTCGTTTTCCTAACGACATAAGTAACTTATTAAATTGTTGATAAAAACTCCGAGAATCAATTACATGAACCGACCGAACAACTATCTATACCCAAATTTCAAGAGTGAACCAAACTCAGAATTGCAAAAACTCAAAAATACGAAAGAATATTCCAACTGGAAGAAAAGAACGTATATCGTATAACGTATACGAAGAGTATATCGGGAACTGCGATTACAACAAAAACAAAAGAATTAGATGAAATAATTTGTATAGAGGAACCCTCTCTAGCCGACCTTACTTATAGTACCAGTAAATTTCTAATAGAGACGGGCGTAAATACAAATTTTGTAAAAAAAGAACTCGCTTAATGTGATCAGCGCATAAACAAACCATTCACCATTCACCATAAAATCAGCCGGAGGTAATATTTAAAAAAATAGAAAATAACCGCACCTATATTTAACAACTTTAAAAATAATACTCAAGTGGACTTTATTATATTACAGGGCCTAACCTCATTCGACGGTATAATTGAGGATGATATATCTTAAAAAACATAGAGGCGATCGACATCATATTGAAAGAGAAAATGTCAACTCAAGCCAATAACTTTGGAATTAGAGGCAACCATTTGGATAACGAAACAAAGCTAAAATTAAAAACCATAATCAGCGAATTCTTACTGCTTTTCAGATCAATAAACGTAGAACAAACTACTGACGCAAATGTGAGAGGGGAAATTAAAACAAACTTTTAAAAGACGGGACCATCAGACCTTCAAACAGTCCTTACAACTCACCAATATGGATCGTAAAGAAAAACAGATGCGTAGGGAATAAAAAAGACCGCATGGTGATTATTGACTTTAAGAAACTAAATGCTTTAACTATATCAGAAACGTACCGATACCAAATAAAAAAAAACAATCGCCAACCTAGGAAACTCTAAATATTATAATTCTACAATTGATTTAACATCTGGCTTCCATAGCATACAAATGAGGGAAACGATTTTCCGAAAACCGCATTTTTCACAATGAACAAAATCTACAAATTCCTAAGATTACCCTTGGATTGAAGAAAACTAGACATCAAGAAAGACATCATATTTTTTTCATTTTTTTGACGAAACAGCGTGTTTCTAAAAGCCGGTGCCTTTTTTTTATTTCTTCCATATTATGGACAACAAGAAGATTTGTGGGACGCCAGTCAAACCAATTACACAATGGCACTGTTTGGTTGGATTATTGCAAGAACAGTTGATAACAAGCATCAAGAACTACCAGTTTCATTGCTGAGACCAGCATATAGACAACATTTTAAAAAAATTTGGAAATTAATGATATTCCTGTTCAACCCTTGATAACCGATGACAACACTACAAAATATTCTGTCGTCTTCAGCCCGTTGTTGATCTAATGAGATGGCTCGCGACTGTTATCACAACTTTTAAAATCATATTTCAAAGGCTAAGGCTCTTAAACCAAGTCTCAAATCCCCGATTGGAACTGTGTATATACTGTTGAAGAAATTACATATAATGATCAATGAAACATTGGGCAGTGATATTTAAATGACGGTTTGGACAAATTTAACGATTGTTCTTTCGTGGGTCAGCTTTTCACACACGAAAACGGAAAACCTTTGTTGGTAATCGAACAACAGACATTTTATCTTTTCTTTCTAGGAGCCATCAGAGACATAATATACACTAAGCGTACAACCAAGCCGATTGCGCCACAAGAAATTTGCTTCCAGAAGAACTCATCATCTATAATCTATGGTGGAATGGCCGAGTGGTTGTGATTAGAATTAATCCTACTGGCCAGACCAACCGACGCAATTAATAGATGCAACCGAAGAAAAATCATATGTACTCTAGCATAGTGATAGCTACAACTAATTTTATCTCAGGAACAGTCGCAATACTCCGTCTCAAATCAAATCTATTTAATTGGAGCAATTTAGCAGTGAGCTTCAAATTCAAATTCATAAAGTCGCATTCTATACATTCGTCAGCAAGTTTTAGAACACTTCATCCAATAATTCTGTCTAGATGTAACACTATACGATGCTATTATTAACGTTGTTACGTATATTAAAGCATTAAAGGGCAAAATTACCTCATATAGTACAATGTAATGCGCTTTTTCAACCGAAACCTTCATGGAAAGTCTTCAGACGGTTTATATCAAGAAGAAGTCTTTGAGTGAAAATTTTTGATAATGGGACCAATTTTATTGGGACAACGATCATCTTAACAGAATTATACTATTTTCTAAAATATAAATCTATTGAAATTTCCTCCATTTTTGCCGCTCATATTAAATCTCATCCCCAGCGCAGAACCAAATCGATTGCATTTCATTTAAGAATAATAAAAATACCATCTACACATTTGCAAAGTTAAAGACAATAGCTACACAAATTGAGGGCATACTAAAAACTCAAGACCAATCTGCGTTTCACCGATGACATCGATGTCTTAACACCCGGCCATTTTATGTTTGGTGCGCCGATAAACCTACTAGCACCTGATCTGAAAGAAATTCCAGTATCACAAAAGAACCAAATGGTAATCTCAAAGAGAAAAGCTCAAAATAAACGACGTGGTTTTAATTAAGGATGACAATCAGCCCCTTAAAAATGGTTATAAGCTTGTATCAGAAACCAAATCGAGCAAATTCATGAGGTATTTTTTTTTATGTAAATCTGTAATTTGCTCTTGAATGCAATGAAGTAATCTGCAATTTATTACAAACTTATACTTTATGACATTACCGCCATCTTTGGTAAATTTATTCTATAATTTATAATTATCACTCAGTTTTAGGTAACTTATTTTCTGTTAAATATTTTGTGTCACTTACTTTTTGAGAAGAAACGGAAAAATTACATGGTGAGTGATAGAGGATAAATCAAAGGAAATAAATTTACTTGCTACCTTTCAATAATTGTTGCAAAACCATTAAGAAATAAAAATAATAAATGAGAATTCATAACCCGAGTATCAATCTCGAAACAGCTTTTTATAAAATAGATTTGTAAAACTGTTAAGAATTTAAAAAAAAAAAACATGTATCAATTTTATGATAAATCCAACAAATCGAACAAATCCACAAGAACTTAGACCAACTTATAAATAATAAATTGTGAAGCGTTGTTTAACCATGGAAAAGTAGCAGACAATGTACCACAGTTTATAAAAAATAGATCTTAGATTACATGAAAACTACACTGCAGAATCTGGTGGAAGGATAAAACAATTTTGTGATAAAACGTCACCAATTATGCATCACGAAGTTAATCTGCATTTATCCTATAAAATATTTACAACAAAAAATTCAAATCCCTTCCAAGGTATAGACTAAAAAGGCTTGTAAAATCGTTTAATATCGAAAAAATGGATATATGATGTCAATAGCTCATGAAAATAAAATTTTAATGTGACCTTACAAATACGAGAATACACTTAACCATTATTACGTTTTCAACCACCCGTATCACATTCAAGGTAATACGTTGATGTAAAATATTTTGTTTCATTCAATGTGATTAACATTTGAATTTCGCACTACACAAGCGGTCATTAATGATTATTTTATTTTTAATTCTGTGAATCAATTCATAGAACTATCATTTGCATCATAATTATATACGCTTAAATATCAATTTAGCGTTTAATACACTTGACAACGCTGTATATGCCGTAAACAAAAATATGGTTTTAATCTCCTTGATCTCTATTTAAAAAGTAAATTTTTGTTATATAAAAATAAACATAGTACTTATATACTTGACTCACTTGAATTTTACACAAGATCTTAATACTATATGAGCTAAAAAAATTATTATTATTATCGAGTAAATAAACAAATGTGTAATTGATTTTTTAAATAAATCTTTACCATACCACACCACCACACATTCTTGACCATCAAAGCGTTTAATATTTTTACAACATAAAATTGGTCAATTATTTTAAATAATTCTAACTCTGCATAGTATACAAAATAAAGCAGCTATTACATACCATTTTTGTGACATTTTTAGATTTTTTCTATAATTTGTAGAGCGTAGAACCGCGCGACCATAATCAAATGTTGAAACATAATTTTAACCCAACAACAAATATACTTTTAATAAAATATCACACCAACAATTTATTTAATTACATAATTTATGTTGTTGTATATAAATATTATACATACTAAGTAATACACCTTGCGTGATCTAAAACAACTTTAATTTACAATAATAACATTCCAATCTAGAGTGGATACTAGAATATAGGTAAAGATAAGATTTTATTTATCAATTATAATTGATAAATCAAGTAATATTTGATTGCGCGCTCTTATCAATACTTATGTATCCAATTTAATCGGTTCAAATATTTCGTGCGGTCTTACAAATAATCTAATATAATAAGAACAACAAAATATTCAATGTATATAGTTGTATCAATGTTGTACAACATATAAGAAAAGATCGAGAAAAAAATCGCGTTTCAAGAAAAACATCGCGAAGCTTATATAAAACCTGTTAATAAATTTGTTAGTGTTGTATTCAATCCACCATAAAACAAGACCCAGTAATATAAATGCAGTGCAATAATGCAATAAATTTAAAACAAAAAAAAAAAATCAAAATTACAACTTTTATAAAAATGAAACACATAGGTACATATACATTTCTTATTAATTTCTTGATTAACCCTATCGGTATTATATCGTAGTGGTAGACGTATCACCAATGCAAAAATTTAATTTTATTCGAAACTTTTAACGCGTGCACACAAATGATTGACAGGTCGGATATACTTAAGATTACATGTCTCAAATAAACGATTACCAAATGATTGATTGATTATGAAATGCTTTAAAATTGAAAATGCTTTGAAATTTGTTTAAATGGGGTGCTAAAAGAAGCCCAACATCAAGATTACCGAGGTTGTCTGTACTGTAAAGGCACGTATAATCTTACGACGCAAAAGATTTTGGTTATTGAATTTTTTGGAGGACAACGTCTTGTTAAATTCTGCGGTATCTGCTAGGTGCGTTATCCCACTGGCGATCCAACCTTTTAGCTACAATTTACGACAAGCAAATTATACTGTGTTAAACGTCTAAGAGTGATTTCTGCGTATATTATCTGCTTTTGTACAAAGGCTCTCCATGTAGAAGTAATAAGCGACTTAACCATTAAAGGCTTTCGCTGCGTTTAAAACGTTAACCTTTCTATGTTGTTAAATCAGCGACATATATATAGTGCCAACAGAACTACATTTGTTGGAGCGACATTAAAAGCTTTCCATAGCAAAGCTATTAAACAATTAGAATCGTAAATCGCTATAAAATTCCATCTAAAGAGGATTATTGGAGACCTCACACTGACGTTTGGGGATTAAAGCAGCACTCAACTCGGGACCATTGCACCCAATCAGAAAGTATCCTGATGGTTTGACCGTGTTGACACCAGTACATTTTCGAAAAGGTGACGCTATCAACACTGTTCTTGAGCCAAGCCTTCTCAACTTGAAGGAAAAGTATTGTTCACGATGGCAATTGTCGCAAAAAATGTATCAATATGGTTAGCGCAGTTGGACATCGGAATTTTTCCAAATGGCCTTTTCAAGGCCAGATCTTTGATACAGAAGATCGATCAGCCACTCTATTAAAGACGTGGGCCAAAATACAGCAGCGAACGTTTACCTTTTGGAAAATATTCAATATCGAATATTTGAACAATCTGTAACAGAGGAATAAATGGCAAGGAAGACGAAAAGCTAAAAAAAATCAATATTCTTACCAAATAATTCTTTTATGCTCCGATACGAAGTATCGACGTTTTTTTGTTGTCAATTTTTTAAAGTTCTCATTTGACCTCAAAATTTTACTAATCATTGTAGTTATGTATCTTTATACATAGTTGCTCAATATTTTATCGACTATAGTTCGTAAAGACTAGATACACTTTTTTGCCCTCTATTTTAGGTCCATCCTCTATTTTATTCAATTTATTATTTTTAAACGAAGTGTATTTCTTTTGGCAATGACAACTGCTACACAAATTTTGGTGGCATTAATCGTGCAGGTGGAACTTATGTATTTAAACTATTAAAAGGCGATGTAAATTTTTGTTGTCAACGTTTACCCAGCCCTCATTCTCAATAACTGTGCTAAACATGGCTCAGATTTATGGCCACTTCATGTTGAGCTAACTATTAAGAAATTGTATGATTATTTCTCGTAATTTACAGTCCGCGTTGAAAAGATAAAGGAGTTTTTGTGAATATCTCGAAATGGATTATCAAACTATTTGTCTCTGGGTTGTTTCTATTTCCTGCCATCGAATGGGTATTGCAATTGTAAGAACCTCTAATATCATATTTTTGCCGAAAGCACCAGTACAACTGTTTTTTGGAAACTCTTTGAATAAGACATACTTATTTTCATATAGATTCATTGGCAAACGTTGTCCACCTTAACATAAACAAAATGCAAAAAAACATATTCATTGATTGAAATATTTGGCATTTTAGAAACAGTTCAAGCATTGCAAGAGGAAAAAATAGTTTAAATTTTTACCAACATTTAAAGTAATATTGGCTAAAAGTTCTAAAAAATTTTAAAAACTTTCTAACGTAAAAAAAAGTTGTTAGCAAAAAGTGAGATCTTAGTTCTTTGTCTAAGGTGATGTTTAAAAAATTGTACTGCCGCTTCCTATATTCCTCCAAACTTTGTTGCTACACTGGAAATAAAATACCATTTTATGCTTTCTAAAGCGATAAAATACCACCGCCAATCCTCAATATATCTTTATCAATAAATCTGGTCAGTAACGATGCTCCACAGAGTTACAAGTCTTGGAATTGACACTTGATTTATTGGAACTACCTAAGTTTTGGAGTTTATTAGAGTAATTTTTACTTTACGGTATCATCTATGAATCTGCAAAAAATAACTGCAGCATAATAACCGAGTTCCGGAAGTTCCTTTTTTCTAGTACGCTATACTTCCTTTTTAATTACTTGTAACTGGGCATCTCATTCTAAGTTTAGCCGGCACTAACTTTAGAATAATATCTTAATGGTTCGATGGCTGGCCCGGGCCAACGCATTAAATAAAAGATGAGTGCTCATTAAAATAGTATTTCTCGTTTTGTATATTTACAGGAATACCCTCCTTATATTCTGGTGCAATTTTTTCTAATAAGGGGCCGTAGTTTGTTGACTATTTTCAGAATTAAATCCTTAAGATTTTAAGAGAACGGTAACTTAATTTTGGATTTGATATGCCTCTTCCTTTGTGTGACAGCCGGACATAAAGTCATCTACGTAGAAATTGTTCAAAATATTTTGTGCGGCTATCGGATCGTTTATTTTTATGCTATTTGCGATCACTTGGAACGCCTATGTAGCGATGTAAGGTGCTGTTGCCATTCCTTTTGTGAAGGAAATCCTTTTGTAAGAAGATAGTATGTTGTAGCTTTTATTAGATCGGAACACCACCAGATGTGGTGATAACCTCTATGACTTGGATGGAGCACGATTTGACGAAACATTTCTATGTCTTTTTCTATGTCCGCCGTAAACATGTTTCTATATAGAGGGAATCGCCAAGCCATCATATCGCTATCAACATATCATTCAGTGATGTTCTATTTGACTATTTAAACGAAGCGTGAAAACAACTCGTAGTTTTATTGTTGAGTTTGATTCTCGTAACACACCGTGGTGAAGAAGATAGTAAACACCACTGGATTAGCTTATTTCAATGGCTGCTAATCCTTACATGTACTTGAAAGCAAAATATTTTTCCATAAAGTTCGTATTCGATGAAGTAAATTATGCATCCATTTTGAATCTTCTCTCCATTGCCTGCCATCTCTTAAACGTTTCGCGATTGATATCATCCAATTTTACTAATGTTGATTTAAATGGAAGTTTTTAGTAAAGTTTTAAAGGTTAGATTAGACCGTTACTATTTATGTTGATAGTGAGTGCCTGATTTTAATAAATAAACGTTTTTTAGGTTTTCATTTCAGTTAGTAACTATTGAGTCATAATTGTATGACGACTACATTTTGTTTTATTGTCTTACCGATATTTTTCAAACATTGATTTTTTTGCTAAATTACTGAGCATAGCGTGATAATTAGTCTCGATTTTTTTAAACTATTAAATTTACAACTAGTAATTCTATTAAGAAAACTAAATTGTTCAACTTAAAACCAGTTTAGTAATTAGTGGTTTTAATTCTAATTGCTCTAAGTCATAAATTAATATAATTACAAGAATTTCATTTATGAATCTTAAATCTATTCAATTTAGTAGGTATCAATTACATGTAGGCTTTTTGTCACATATAGGGTTAAAGTAAGTTATGTAGTTTTTTAAATCTTGTTTTAAATTGGATTGAACCGACTAAATTACATTTTTTTATAAGTTAATCCTACCACAGCAGTTTTCACTAAAAATCTACGTTATTTCCCGCAACAACTTTCGTTTCGATAAGTTTGTGCAGGTGACTATTATACATTTGATGGAATATTTTTAAAATTCAATTCAATTTAGGAGAGTTAAAAAACAAACCTTAAAAATCCGGAAATAAAGAAAAAATAATTATCGTTTAAAAAAAGTGGGATGAAAAAATCATACAAAAGGTTTCACCATTAATTTACTTTGTAAACTCACGATTGAGCATATAAAATGTTCATTAGCAACAGCGATTCATTCATAATCCACTCCATTCATTCTTCTAAACCATAATATTAGCCGAAAACTCAACGTAGATATAACAATACTACTACTTTCTGTATTTACAAAATAATCATAATAATTTTCATTCAATAAATTTGAAATTACACCCACCTTAGTATAAATCCTCATATGATATTCCTCTCAAATCATTTTCTCTATGTTATATTTCTTTTTTACGTCATTATCATTTTGTGCTGACGTCAATTGAATTATTCTAATTTTCTTTTGTGGCCGCAACAAAAAAAAATTGTATAATAAAAAATAAAATAAAATCTTAACATTAAATAGAAATAAAAGTCTAACAGTGCTAAAGCGCAACCGATTACAATGAAAGCTCATCTAAATAACAACCTGCCAAAATAAAGAATGTAACTATGTATATATATACTCATACATATGTATAATAACGGGTAATCCAATAAGAGGTTTTATTTTGATATTTAAAAAAAAACGGTATTTTTTAAGATGTTTATTTTATTGTAAAGAGGAAGGTATGCCATTAACATTTAAAAACGATATCAGACAAATGACCGCCTCGGCTACGCTTGCAGCACCATATCATTTTCATGAAATTTTCCATGACCAATTCGCACATTTGCGGCTGTATGTTCTCGATAACTTCACGAATTCCATCTTTAAAGTCTTGAATCGATTGTGGAGAATTGGAATAGACTTTATAGACTTCGAGAAATAACACGGTCAGGAAACTTTTCTTGCAAAATTGTGAAATTTTCGTTGCTTGTGTGGCACGTAGCGCCGTCTTGCTGAAAATAAACGTCGTCCAAATCAATATCTTCCAATTCCGGCCATAAAAAATCATTAATCATAGCTCGGTAGCGCAATCCATTCACCGTAACAATTGCACCAGCCTCATAATAATTTCAGTGCGTTGTTGAAGGGTGATCGCACCATTTTTAGTAATGGCGCAGTTTTTATTTGTCAAATGTCAAAAGATGACAGCTGCTCAAATAGCAGACTATTCATAATGAAACTTCTAATTGGGTAACATTATATGATTGCTTATTTTTTTATTTTCATAATCATTATTTTCAAATTAATTTTTTTCGTAAATTAGATGACTAGATGATTAGATTTTTTTCGTAAATAGAGAACAATTCTTTATCATAGGATCATAATCATAGGTTTGTAATTGTTTAGCCTTATATACTGTCAGAAATATAACTTAGATATTTACCAAATAAAAATATAGAATATACTTTAAGCAAATAAAGTTTTCAATCAGAGTGTATCAAAAGCCAACTCCATATTTGGATTTCTCTACCGATGGACCATCGAGAATAAATATCAAAATGTACTATTTTGACTATACTTAAGATCTCTTACATAAGGTCTCAACTAGAATATGCAGCAGTTTGGTGTCCTTATAACGCAGACTACATTAATACAACAAAAGGGAATTTTACTTAATATTATGAACAAACAAACTGGAACTACTACTACAATTTCCCATATCATAAGAACCTGGCTATTTTACCACCTTACACTGAACGTTGTAATGTGTATAAAATTGCGACATTGGAAAGATGCATGAAACAACACTGAGCAAGTCTATTGGGTAATGTACTTTTGGGTCACGTATACTGCCCGTTTATCCTTCAGAGTATTAAGATAAATGCGCCAGTAAAAATTTTCGTCAATCGTACGAACTACGGCAAAAATGAACCAATCAATATGAAGTTCCAATTTTCGATATCGATGAGCTATTCGAGATTGGATTGTCTAAGGAATAGTTTAACCTCAAATTGTAACAACACTTCAGACAATTATAATTTTCATACATTTAAGTTTTACTTTTATATTACTTTTAAAATTTAAATTTTTTGAATTTGAAATCCTAAATTCTAATTTAAGATTTAAAATCCTATTAACAATTATAATCACACCGAGTTTGAGATTCGCCATTGATTTTAAATATTCAGACTGTATCCGAAACTTGTCGTAATTATTTTCTTTACGTAATTATTGACGTTTTTATAGTAGAATATTCTCTTCATTCCCCTGAGATATACTCGACGAGGCCGAAGTGACTAAGGAAAAAATTAAAGTATACGAAAAGGCTCTAACGCGATTATACACGATGCGACTCCGAAAGTTCGAAGTAACATAAAAAAGTTAATTTTAGTTCTACTTTTAACGTTTATGTCATATTTTAGCAATGTCTGAGAAACGTCATATATATATTATTTATCGTATTTTATTGGGCACTGGAATAAGAATTAAAATCAAAAATGTTTCCTTATTTTAATATAAAACTAACAAAAAGTTGGTTGCAAACATATCCAAACTGAATGAAATGCATTGTTGCTGTAAAATTAAGTAAAATATAATAAAATATATAATAAAATATAGCTATTATAGTGTTTCAGCGAGAACTGTACTAAGGCTATGTGCCAATTGTTTAACAAGTTAAATGTTTCAACTGTGGTAAATATTAAAAAAGTTTTCCTCACTTTTAAACCGCTTTGCTGTGCCAATTGAAACCAGTTAAAATTTTTGACATTTCATCATTTATCATTAAAAAGATACAATAATAAAAATTTAAATATTTAAAAAATAAATTATTTGGGAAATAAATATTAAATTAATTAATAATATTTAAGAATTAAATAGTAATAATTATTCAGCTTTGCAGGCAAGAAAAATTTCAAGTTTCAGTAAAAGGCCTAAAACACAACAAAATTGTATTGCGATTAACCCTGTTAAAATTTTGTGGTGATTAAAATATACATTTTTTAACTTTTTATGCGGTATTAATTTGGTTCGGCACACATACTAAGACTGTGTCCGAAAACCATGGTAAATATTTGTGAATACAATTTTTTGACATTTATTTAAAACATTCCCCTAAATTCTAAATTTTTTATTAAGGTGGCCGAAAAGTATAATAATTGTTTGACATACTTTCCCGCCTTACATGTTTTTAAATTCACTTTTTGTGAAGTATAAAAACTATTAAGAAAAATTACATTTATGCATTATTTATTGAAATTTTCATAGCAACGAAAAAATTTAAATGGTTTTTGAATGGTACTATTACAAAACCATTGACTAGTGAATTTTCTATGTTTCATTGCATGTATCTGAGTGTTTCAACTGAGTCTATAATATATTTTTTTGTCAGGCAAAAAAAATACGGACATGTGCATTACAATAACAATATTGTTTGTGTACAAGGGCTTTTGCTGAAACTCTAAATTGTTTCTTGCATATACAAAGCTGATTAGTTAATACTGTTTAATTCTTTATTATGATTACTTAATTTAATATAATTTTTATTAAATTAATAATCAATAAAATTATTAATTTAATATTTATTTTCAAATAATCTTTTTAATTAATTTATTTTTTATAATATTTAATTTTTTATTATTGTATTTTGACAATGAAATGTAAAAAATTTTAACAGGTTGTAATTAGCACAGCAAAGCGATTAAAATGTAAGAATTTTTTTTAAATATTTACCACTGTTAAAATATTTAACTTGTTAACCAATTCGCACACAGCCTTATTTATATTTTTATTTAATGTTAATGTTTTTATTCTTTATAGCGAACTAACAAATAAATATCTGTGTAACAAGCGCTTGATTTATTTTTTCCGAAAGAGGCGCTTTTCTTACATTTTATTCGTTAATAGAGTTTTTGTAATTGTATTTTCCTTGACAGGGAAAATATAAAGAAAAATGAACTAAAATCAGTTCACCGCTCTATATGGAGTAAAACGAAGTTACATAAAATAAGTGAGAGATCAATACAAAATTACGAATGTTTACATATGTGCAAATACCAAGTGAATTTGATAGGGAATTTTGACAGTTGTCCAAATATCGATGTAATTCGAGAATTTGGCCCCTGGTAACCGAATTGTGTATTACTATTAACAAGCGTTCAAAATTTCGATTTTATCAAAGGATTAATCAAAGTCTAACTCTCTCCTCCAAATGTAACTGCAAAGTGTCAACCATGGATCAAAATATAAACGAAATGATTGAACTTAAGTACAGAAAAAATTGATACTAGAAGTAATGGTAAATATATCTATAGAACAAGCGATAGTGAGATCATATTGGAGCAATATTGAAAAAAAAAAATATCAACGATGCGTTATTTTGGTTACACGATTCTTGGAATGACATTTCGAAAGTAAGTATTAAAAAAGTTGTGGCTAGAAATTGGGTTCAATGTTAATGGTGAACTAGTTCATGAGGATATTATTCTTTTGGCTTTTCTAAACAACTTGTTTGAACCTCGGGGTGATTGAAATTTAAGAAGATCGGAACTACTGCAATAGTTTAAGTGAGAATGATATTATATCGATAGTTTTATAACAACCCGAAGAACGCGAAAATCAAAATAATGATGAGGATGATTCCTCATGAATCCGTCTAATACTTCGTCTAGATTAAGTTACAAATTAATTTCCGATATTTGTATATTTCTTAATTTGAGAGCACAAAGCCATAATATTCTTTACGAATCATTTTTTGTGGGTCCTTAACCAAGTACCAAACTGTTAAATGATGTAGATTAATTTTGCGTCCGATACATCGAATTTGTCGACACACCAATAAAAAGACTAATAAAACATTTCAAAAATGTAACAAATTAAATTTAGATGTAAAATTTACAGCCTGGAAACAGGTAAATAAGGAAGAATTGTTGGCTAATATAGAACTGCTAATTGTCATTGGAACTTACAAATCAAACTTTAAACCTGTGACGCCTTTTACAATATAATGATGTTTATTTGGTATAATTTTGATGCGACTAGAGCAAAGTTGAGCAAGTTGTGAAAGATCTAGTCTCACCATACAAAAATATAGGTCGAAATGTAATAATGGACAATCATTTCACGTGAATTTCTCTAGCGAAAGAGCTGCTTAGTTGGAAATTCTTAACGGTTAATACCGATGCACCTCGGCTAATCTTTATTTTCTAATAAAAAGTGAAGAACGACAACATCTGCAGAATGTTTCTTTTATTTCAGGCGATAAAATGGATAGAGAAGCAGATGATCGGCTCTCACATGAAGGTCAATGTCATATGTGCTATAAAGAAGTAAAATGTAAAAGTCCCTACACAAAAATGAAGCATTCAATGGAAAATGTACGACGAAAAAATCTAAGTGCAAGGCAAAAAAGAGAGAAATTTTGAAAAAAAAAAATTGTTTGGTTTTGTTTTTTATTTTTGACATAATTAAAATAAATCCAAAAAATTTCTGACGAACTTAAAACGAAATTAAAATCCGTTTACAAAAATATACATAAGTCAAAATCCCAACACGGATGTATACGGTCAAGGTGAAGGTTAAATATATATTAGTATATACATAATCATAATTAGTGTGATAATTTAATCGAAAAAATATCAAGACAAGTTTAGTTGATCTTGTGAACTTCGTCAGATTCAATTCCCGAGCTGTATAATTTTATTTCGTTCTTTTTGATACCTCATGAAATATTGCCTATTTACGCAACATTACACTTAAATGATACTTATCACTTTTTGTGGTAGAGGTAAAGGAAAAAAAAGGTACTACTTTATACAAAAATTGAAGTAATGAAATCACACAATTTCATCACATTATGTACCGCAATTCTGTAATTAAACAGGAATTGGTTAGTTTTTAGAACATTCGTTGGTGATCATGGATCAGAAATAATATGTTTATTAAAAAAATTGATCGGCATAACATTGATACTTTAAAATTTCTCGGAGTACATATCGATACTAAGAAATATTAAAATTATTATTTTTAAACTATTTTTAGTATTCAACGATTTGAAATCAATTTTAAGAAATTCCATATAAAAATAAACACAAAATGGGAATTTCCTTACCCAGTTTTATACGGTTATAAATTTAAATAAATGATATAGTTTAATGTCAATATTGTTAGAATAACAAGTTTGTATAAAAAACAACAAACTATAAATATTGTTAAAAACTAAAATGAAATTCTTGCTTCTATCTCAATGGCATGACATTTGTTCATCATTAGGTGATTACTTATGACTCTTTCAATATTTAAGTGCATGTATTGTTATTTACATTTAAAACGGAAATTTGAATGTGGATAGCTGATTATTTGTGTATAGTACCTACTACGCAGCTAGAACGGAGTTATGCGCATCAAATAAGATAAAATGCGTATAATATTTCTAAACTGATGTTGCAACATGGTTTCAAAATAGGTTATCAAAATTGTGTTTATTAGAATTAACATTTTACAAACTAAAATTGACTAAATTGATAATTTATTTAGTTAAAAGATTTTTTATTTTTATTTTGAAAAAAATTGCTGAACTTTAATAACAAAACTAAGTAAAAATAAGATAATATGAAATGTAAAGTTAGTCTAGCTTTATAAATAAAACATATTTCAACTGATTTAAAAATTTAGTAGATGTGATACAAATTAATATTAAACGACACTTACGGGGTTACCATTTTGGTAACTTTTAATTAAAGACATCAAAATTAAAACGAAAATGTCCATAAAGGGATACCGGTCGAAACTGGATATTTTACAACTGGATTTGACGAAACAGGATAATTCAAAACTGAATATTTTAAAACGAAATTTGGTACAAAACTGGATTTGGTACAAAACTGGATTTTACAAAATTGGATAATTCAAAACGAGATAAGGTACAAAACGAGATATGGTACAAAACTGGATATTTCAAAATTCGATATTTCAATACGAGATAAGGTACAAAACGAGATATGGTACAACACTGAATATTTCAAAACAGGATATTTCGACATGTGATTTAAACTTAAAATGATTTTTTAGGAAAGTTCTGGAATATGGCAAATTAGGGAGGAACTCGGCGAGTTCTTAACCGATTTTGATGAAATTCGATAAGAAAGATGAAAATGGGATTTTAAAATGATTTTTTGGAAATGTTCTGGAATATGGCCAGTTAGGAAGAAACTCGGTGATTTATTAACCGATTTTGATGAAATTCGATATGTAGGATGAAAATGTGATTTTAAAATGATTTGTTGGGGAAGTTCTGGAATAAGTGCTTGTGAGATTGTAGTTGCATAAATTTAAAAAAAAATCTCTTTATCCATTTTTAGTTTCGGGTAATATTTTATACGCAGGTCTTTGTCGATGTTAGGGTTTGAAAGATCAGCTGAAATAACTGTAAAAACATGATTAGACTGAAGTTTGTTAGACAGTCATATTAAATAATATGAGCATGAGGCAAATATCTTTTTTGCCACTCACAAGTATATATATTTATGTGACATCTTTCAAAAACAATAAATTCTGTTATACAATTCAGAAACACTCTGGCTGAATGTTAATTAGGAGGTAGCAACTCGTTCTGATTTTTTTTTAATTTAGCATTGTATATAAACGTTTCAATCTCTCTACTTCAATTGTAATGTACATTCCAATAGGAAATTGAATACTAAGATTTCATCCCCATTCGGGGCAATCAAAAATGATTACCATCATTACCACATCAACCAACCGAAATCGATATTGTAAATTATTATACGATCATTGTAAATTATCATACGATCATTATGCGTTACATTAATAAATTGCAGAATAAAGATCTGTGTCTGTGACTAGTAAATATATATCATCCCAAAATTAATGCATTCTAATAATGGTCGGAAAGCTTTCCCTGCCTGCACCATATTGCACCATATTGCAGATTCTTGGGATTCAATTTGTATTATAATTAAGAAATGAATTCAGCTCAAAGCATACTGTGGTTGGGTTTATGGTCCTTAATACCGCAGGTTAGTGGGCACCCCACATTAAAAACATCGCCTAACGTGATTAAGCTTTAAGCATGGTTAGAGCGTTATTTATAATTTCCATTTTTTTATACATTTTCCTGGCATGGCGTATACACTCGTACATATATTGTATAACGACATTTTTTCTCGCACACAGGCCTTCCTTTTTAAAGTAAAAAAAGTGAGTATCTCTTTAAACATCAGTTAAAGTATTTGCTAAAACTGTCTATGAGTGTTTTTATCCACAACTCTACTGTTACAGTTCACTAATTTTTATTACAATAAAATTTAAGACTTTAGAAAATCTTTTTTGTTGTCAGAAATAAATACTAATTATGTAGTTGATTAGATACGTTTGAATAAAAAGATAATTGACATTTTTTTAAAATTCATTTATGATTTGAAATAAAATCAAATAATTAAATCCATAGAAAATTTATTTTATAATCATCTAGAGTAAATTCATGATCGATAAGTTGCCACCAACAAAATACTAAGCCCAAATAAAAAATCAGCTTTACAATCCCTTATCTAATTAATCTATATCCACCTGTCTACCACCTACATCATCGCATACACTTACCTAAAAAACAAGTTTTTTGCTAATACCGGCAAAACAGTCTACCACCACATTTCATTGTTTATTTTTCAGACTAAAAAAAAATTCTCAGTATTTCACTTGTTACATATTTATGTTTGTTTATTTATGGTTGTGGGGGTGATATCTAACAGGTTGGCCAGCAACATTTCTATAAATTATATACAAAAGATGGTAAAAATAATAACAACAATCGTAATTCCAGCCAGACAAGTTTGATTTTATATATTTTCAATTTTCTTGTGCGCGATAAAATTCTAGTGAAATTGTTATTAAATAAAAATTAATTTTTCTTTTTAAATCAAATTTGTCAATTTTGTGATGACATTTTATAGATTTTGTTTTTATACAGTGTTAGATGGCGTACTACTCGAAATTCTCAAAGATAAATCAATGTTGCGAAAAAAAAACAACGCGCGTGGAAATCTCAAATAATTTTAAGTAGAAAATATCTTATTTATACGTGGAAAAGGCCATTTTGTATTGGATTGTACATATCGTCGTTTTAGTGATACAGGTTTCTATGTAATTTGAGAGTTATTTTGATTTATTACAGAATCAAAATTTTGGGTTCAAAAATTAAATTTTGAGTTATGTTTATGGTTTATCTAAAGAACATAATTAAGTGACTAGACTTTACAATTGAAGAGCTAAAACAACCTAATAAAAGTATTAATTTTTTATTATTATTAAAAGATAAAATTATTTCAACCCAATGCGGTGTATCTTTTATTTATTTGAGTGGCTATTCGGATTTTAAAATCTCAGTTTTTATCGAAGAGTATAAACCGAGCATCGCGTACGTCTAATGTGCGATTTACACGTACGGATATAGTTGTCCTGCAAAAAATAATGTAAATCATGATTTTCATGTGAAAGATAAGAACAAACAAACAAAATTTTGTGGGAAAATCTTAAAATGTATCGGGTTTTTTAGAGCATATGTTGCTATAGAAATGAAAATGTTCCGATATATTCAACCCGACTATATTAGTTATAGCAACAAAAGCAAAACCAAACTATACATTTTTATGTAAAAACAACAAAGTATGGCTTACATCATCGGCGAAAAATTAGCCAAATTAAAAAGAGAAAGCAATACAAAATTTTGACAGAAAAATTGGGATGTATAATATTTCAGCACTCCGAAATTTGACGGCTATACCGAAAAATATTAAATATACCGTTTTTATTCGGATTAGCCGCAAATTTTTTGAAATCCCACGCCATTTTTAAGAAAATTTACGAAATAAGTGACACACGTCATAATACGTTCATTTTGTGTTACAAATTACAATTAAAAATAAAAATGGACTTTAATTCTAATTTTTAAATGTTTTTAAATAAAAATTCGGAGTAGCGACTTGTTACTTTTTTACTACTTTCTTTGTTTAGTATGGCCAATTTTTTTGTCTCGCCATCGTGGAAATCACTCTTAATCGTGGAAATCACTCTTAATACAGAAAATAATCAAGGCGAATAGTAAGCAAAATATGGCGGCTAAATATTTATGACAAAACATTCTAGCAAGTGGCCATTATTTTTGTGTATTTTTCTTTTTCTATCTAACTAAGTAATGGCTTATTGCGACAAGTTTCTATTAACTACAATTTTCTATAAAAATTATCCATACGTCTAAATCGCGCATAAAACACAATATTGACAGTTATGAATTATGCACAGATGTTCACAATATTTTTCAATAAACTTGAAGACA
Organism: Tipula confusa; assembly: GCA_963556175.1. Classification (NCBI taxonomy): domain Eukaryota; kingdom Metazoa; phylum Arthropoda; class Insecta; order Diptera; family Tipulidae; genus Tipula; species Tipula confusa. The sequence goes on from OY744475.1 coordinate 28,802,044, forward strand.
ACAATATAGAATCATGCTTGTTAATATCATGCTTGATGTCAACACTAATGTCATCTATAAATGACTAAAACAAATCAACAATTTATAAAATTTGGCGATTTAGATGAATTTTGGTAATGAGACACAACATTGTCTATTCTCGATATAGTCGAAAAAAAAGTTTCGGTTCCGAAATATTTTATCGGATCAGACAACGTACGTTATTCTAATAGATATGTTTAAGGTGGGTATTCACGTACAATTAATTTGCGCAATATACTTGTGTAACGTAATGTTTTGACGTGAGATTTACGAAAATTTTGGGAAATTATTGCGCAATTTTAATTGTGCAATATAATTGCACGTGAATATCCACCTTTAGAAAATGGATGACGCCACAATTTAAATTTTGATTTTGTAGCACGCACAAATTTGACAAAATAATTAGTTCCGTAAATCCAGAGTTATCATGTAAGTTGTACAAAAGCATACAACATTTTTAATTGACACAGGATTTTTTTCTAATCCGGGTTTATCCGTTACACTGTCGTTCCAACAGATGCAATAAAAGCTTTTTTTGTTTCATTTTCTATTCGAATTTTGAAATTATTTATTAAGTTTAATTACAGTCTAAATTCAATTAAGCTCACATTTTAATTGAATTTGCCAAGCATAGCTTGATATAAGTTTGATTCCCAAAAGGCATTTCATATCTTAATGTGAAAATATAAATTTTAATAATATTTAAATTTAACTGGAAAATGTTTTAATCCACAACCCATTTTCTTGTAAAATTTAAATTTCGAATTTAATGTTTTAACAAGGATTCTAGTTTTTTTTAATTGTTTAAACTTTAAAATTATTTAACAATTTTTTATAATATAACTTCAGTTCTTCATTTACAAATAAAGTTAATTCCAAGATTGGTTCAAATTGTTCAATTTTAAGTATAAGATTTGAAACAAATTTGAACTGTCATATATATTTTTTTAGTTTGTAATTTGATTCTGTTCAATTCAATTGATTCTGATGATTGAACTGAGAACAATTGAAATGTGCGGTTCAAATGTGGTCTATTATTTTAGTCTGATTTTAGTTAAGTTTTGAGATTGTATTTTGTATTAAAACTAAACCATTTGAGCAAATAACAATTGACTTAACGATTCTTTCAAACCAGCATTTATCAGTTTATGTGTTATTTGACACAAATTTGAACAAAGTTTAATATGACTATAATATACAAATTGAATTTAAATTTAATTTAATTCTCAGTTCACTTAAGCTCAAATTTTTATGAGTAAAAACTTTCCAACCATAATATGATATAAGTTTGATTCACAAAAGGCATACTTAATTGGTAGTTCATCGAAAATATACTCACCTAAAGTGAGTGGCCTAAAATTTACAGTTTAGATGGGCTAACCTCATGCATTTTCTGGATTTTGGAAATTTTCGATTTGTGGCCTAAAATTTCGTTTCGATAGGCTAGTCGTCGTTTATTTTCTGGATTTTGGAGATTTTCGATTTGTGGCCTAAATCGGATTACCATCATGCATTCTGTGAATTTTGGAAATTTCCTATTTGTGATCTAAAATTGGCAGTTTGGATGGGCTTCATCAAGCATTTTCTTGATTTTGAAAATTTTCGAATTGTGGTCTAAAATTTACAGTTTTGATGGACTTATGCATTTCTCGGATTTTGCAAATTTTAGATTTATTACCTAAAATTTACGAAACTATGCACTTAATAAATTTTAGCAACAATGGGATGAATTAATTAATTTGTAATTTTCGAAAACTAATTCAATTTATTACAGCCTGCGGCTTAGAGAAATTAGTTGGAGTAGTTGATTTGTGCTAATAGTAGTTCGAATAATGGCCACCGGAAAACTGGATTAATTCTTTCACTACTGACATATATCTTTTCTATCTTTCTCCATCAAGAAAAAAACCCTATCGATCGCTTAGGTGTTCGTAACCGAGTAGCGTCGGTCATAACTAACATTCCTAGCTAATCATTCGGGATTTGCTACTATGTATACTACGGGTGTACGGTGTTTCTTTCTACGATTGTTTATCTAGCTCAATTACAATTCAAACATTCGGCTGATGGAAATATGTGGTTCCATATATTTTCTTACCTCGTTTTTCAACAATAATGAGAATCAATAACCGGAAACGAACTTATGTGCTCCCTACAGGCTTGTTTGTTTTCTCGAACTATGAATAAATGGTCTTGGTAAAATCGAATGAAAGAAAAATCGAAAAGGGTCAGACGGTATTGGAGATTAATGTTTAGAACCCTATAATTCTTGAACGACGATATATCATTTATTAACAAACTTTCAAAATGGATATGAATAACGTTATTGAATTAAACACCAAAATCTGTTTAAATACCATGGTTATACAATGAAAATTATACAAAAAATGATGATCAAATCTTTGAATTTTTACAAATTGCAAATTAAAAAACGTCAAAATAAATTTTGTGGAAGTTTAAAAAAAAATTACTGATAAATATTTATATAATTATAATTTGATTAATGCAAATAATGATGAAATGTTAAACTAAACAAAAAAAAAACATATGGATAAAAAAAATAAACAAGAAAACTTGTTAATTTTGCAGTAACAGCCTATTGCATTGAACTTGTTTTGCAAATCGCATATTTTTAATTTCTAAAATATGGTTTTTTTTTAATAATTAATAATTGCAGACTAAACTATTTTTAACCTTTTCTTGTACGGTAAACGTAATATTAATTTTACGTCACCCTGTTCACATTCACCAGTTAACAAAAAAACATAAATCTGGGTTCGGCACACCGCGTATCACCTCAAGTATTAAAACAAATCTTAATTAAACAGAAAACAAAATTAAAAATTTCCCTTTCACCCAGTTACGACTATAAACTTTTTAAAATGCATTAGTTTTGTATTGTTAGTAAAAAAATAAAAAAATAGTAATAACATATATAGGAATTTTTTTTCTCTATAATTTTTTGAACGGAGTTTTTATGTAACAGCCAATAGTATTTTGTTAGACAATTAAACTAACATAAAAACTAAGACAAAAAAAAAACTAAGTTTTAATCGCCTATATAACTTTTTTGTTTTGATTTTTATTTCGATTTGCTTTTTGGAATTTTAAATGGTAGAAAATTTAATAACTTTATTGAACAGTAGTACAGTGTAATGATGTTCAACAATTTAAATAGAAAACTAATTAAAATGAGTTCATTTGTTGAATTTGTGTACACTTTGTTTACACATATAGTTAAATTGTATACGAGACTAATTGCATGCTTACCATTAAGCCATCATGATCATATTATATTTAATATTTATTTTTGTGCTAAAATTCATGATTTAATTATTTAGAAAATTATCATTGAATAGAATTGATATATAATTGGCGCCTCAATTTGGTGTCACCATTCAAATAATGAATATTTTATTGATGCCATAAATCATAACAATTTACTTATAACACATCATTTTGAGTGTTCCCATTTTTTTGTGTAAATTGTCTTGTAATTGGAATTTATGTAGCTTTAATTAACCGTCATTAATTCGTGAGTGCATACGATTTCTACATGTATTCGCAAACAAAAGAATTATTAATTGCTTTAAATATTATTATTTTATTGATGTAATAAATTTGATGGCATTTAAATAATATTATTTTATATAGATTTAACAAAAATTATGGGTGGTCTTGAAAAAAGGTTATATGATTAAATATATTAAAATATGAACTAAAAATAATAAATTTATCATAGGAAGACAACATTAAAACCATCAATTAAATTATGCATTTTCTATTAAAATCCTGTCACAACATATACTATAATGACGTCAATTCTATTAGAATAAAAGTAACTGATAAAAATTTTAATATAAATACGAGTACATACATTGTGAATGTATCTCAAATGTAAAAGATAAGTTAATAATTTATTTAAATTAAAAAACGCACTTGATTTAATTAAAATTATATAATTAAGGGTAAATTATCAATAAAATAATTTGGTGATCCCGTTTGAGAGTAATGTATTTAGTCTGTAGGCGTGCGGTTAGATAAAAATATTTAGTTACAAAAATATAATGTTTGTTATTTGTGGTAATGCGGTTGGACCAGGCACACATTGTAATTTTAATCGAATATTTATATATATATATATATATATATATATATATATATATATATATATATATATATATATATATATATATATATATATATATATATATTTATATATATATATATATATATATATATATATATATATATATATCAAACGGATCATACATCCAACATAACACCATCTACCAGAGGACACACAAATTTTTTTGATTGATTGATTTAGAATGTACGACCAAGGACTAACCAGGATCTCCCGGATATTTGGCCGGGCCCACCGTTCACCCGATTTAAATAAACTTGGAAGGATGAGGCAGGATATTAGTTAAATTGTTGATATCGACCCGGTTACAGACACCATGGCGGCCAATAGTTAGTAAATTTTTGTTGGGGTAGGGAAATGAAAGGTATGACAGTAATGACAGAATTGGTCCAGTTTCCCGGTAGCTAATATTCGAACTACTGTTAGCATAAGACAATTACAATTTTATTGAACTGCTCTGCGTTCTAGAATCTCTCGTCAGCAACTCCAGTGTGTCACCATTCATCTGTTATCTGCAATTGGTTCCCTGAAAACAGAATCTATTAATTAACTAATTGCTCTTAGCCGTAGGCTGTAATAAATTGAATTAATTTTTAATATTAAGATCAATTGAATTAACCGCTTTACGACAAATCCGTCATATAATCGCCGAAAATCCATCTCATATACACCCCATTTGGCACAAAACCATAGACAACTATAGATGACGATTCCGCACGGGCAAAAAAACTCCCACAAAAAAACTAAAACATTCTATGAAAAGTACTGATGCAATCCCCAATAACAAGGCATACAGTATTTAGCCATCACCTCTCCACTCGTTTCCAACCCACACGAACAGCACAAAAAGAAATCTATTTGTAGAAAAAACACAAAATCAAAATAAATCTACGGTAATAAGGCGGTGCCAAACTCAAAAAAAATCCAAACATTTGCCCCTTCATACCATATTCGTCAAACAATACACCCCTTACATTGCCCTCCCTCCAAATACCCGTATACGATCCTATATTAAAATATCCTTCACCGATTGACGCCCCCAAATACCCTTCCAGAAAGAACATCGTAAAAATCGAACAGCACACATCGTCGGTGAAAAGAATAGTGTGCAAATGTAATCGAAATGCACCTTGGGAAGTAGAAAAAAAGTAACCGGACGATACACCATCTCTACAGCTACTAGCAAACACTGTCATATTGTTGACACTAGCAAACACTGACATAGTACATATGTACGTACATGCATGTAAGTACATATGTACTATGATCACGTTAGCACTTTGGCATTGATCGAAGAAAACAGCCCTTCTCTGTTCAAAAAAACTGCCCACACAGTTGTCTAACATATATCAAAAATTCTATTCAATTTCAATCTACGCTTTTAATAATTCCCTTTAATGAATTTCGTTAAAACAAAACATCACACATCGTCGGTAGATAGAACAGTGCGCAAAAGCAATCAAAACGCACTTTCATGACGTTGAAAACAACAACCCAACGATATAGACCACTTTTTAAAATTTTTTAATTACGCCCCCCCCCCCCCCTTCCATCGTCCACAGCAGCTCATCTAAAGCAATTTATATCACAGGGTTATGGCTCTCAATACCATAAAAATTAATTTCGACCGCTCCCGCACACCACCCCATCCACCGACGATATGTGACATTTCGTTTTCAAAAACCTTAAAAACATCGATCTATTTGAATGAGAATGCCCCCTACGAACCGAACCCTTGGCACATATTAAACGAACGCGTATGCACCCTTTCAAACAAAAAAAAAAACGAAAAAAAAATTACACTTCCCGAAAAAAAAAATAACAGAACACCAACATAATCTTAGCACACATAAACCCACTTGCTTATACAATAAAAAACTATGCACCTATCTAAGATCGCAAAACATTTGTTACCAACAATTACAAAAGTCGTACATCGTCCAATTACAAAAACCTCCTACATTCCAATACAGGACCACTATCAGGGGTTCGGAGGGAGGACAACATAAAAAACATGTTACCGCTTGACAAATGAAACATGGAAAAAAAATACCTAGATTCTTCATGAGTCCGGCATCGCCCTACCACCGCCGATCTATTCCACCTTCCACGCCCCTCCCATAAACAAATTTCCCTCTACGCAACTCATGCAAGTTAGAAAGAAGCAAAGAGATAATGGCAAAACACCGTGCACCCTGCCGCTAAAAATTACATCAATAACCCTTTCAAAACACTTTAGCCCTCCAATGGAAATACCTTGCCCATACAAAATCGTTATATAGTTGTCTATGACAAAACTTCAAAATTCATACATACAGACCTTAAAAAAATTGACCCAACATTACAAAGCAATTGAACTAATAACCGTCCCACGACAAACACAAAAATCCAACACCGCACTTGACACAAAACACGAATGAATTACTTACATGCGAGTATTTTACAGTAAATATATGGATTACCACCCTGTTTTATATTATTTATCTCCTTCATTTTAGAGAAGCAAAAAGCAAAATACATATAAGCGTATAAAAAAAATAACCATATGTACATATATGTACTCAAAACAAAACCCTCTTTACTACAAGCAAAACCCTCTCTATTATACAAGCCGTCTTGTAACTTTCGTTGACACAGATAACAAAACCTATACACAATCGAGTGTATTGCTGCTATGAAAATTTTTACAAAAAATGTATAATTTTCTCATTCCTACTACCGCTATTTAACATTTTTATCTCTTAGTTACGCACACTATTTAATGTGTATGGATAAAAGAGAATTTGTTTGTCTCTTTTTTTTGTTATTTGTGTTTTGTATAGGAAAGAGATAACATCAATTTTGCCTTTTAAATTTTTTTTTTGACAATTTTTACTCTCTTTTGTTTTATAGTATTGAAACGTTTATTTTATTTTACACTATATTCTAAATCAAATATCGACACGTTTTTTACTTACAATACATTCTCATGTGTATATGATTAAATAGCAAAAGTATGCAATGAATACGGCTTGCAGTAAAGAGGGTTTTGAAATGAACTGAATAATGTTCAATTTTTAATTTTTGTCGTACGATAAAAAATTCAACCAATCAAAACGATTATAATTTTTGTCTATCTGTTAAATTTTGAGCATGAATGGTCTCCTTAATTGTCTTAGAACATAAAAACTTTGTTATTGTAATGCAAGTGGCGTATTATTTGTATATCGAAAAAATTATGTGTGTCCCAAAATTAATAAAAGATTTGATCGAAAGCTTTGCTGGCACATACGCAAGCTTTCGTCGAAATTTCCATTGACCCTTCTGCATAAATGTGGATGAATTTCGTTGATGCAGCGTTTAATTTCCTCCCGTAATGCACGGGTGATTGTGGGCTTGTTAACATAGATTTTTAACTTCAAAAAACCCAATAAAAAGAAAGCTAATGGTGTTGAATCACACAATCTAAGGGGGTCAATTCTGATCACCGAAACGAGAGAGTACACGACCAGGAAATGTCTCATGCAGTAATTAAATTGTTTTACGGGCTGTTATGGCATGTGGTGCCGTCTTGTTGAAACCATATATTGGCCCCATCAATATCATCCAATTTCGGCACAAAGAACTATTATTTTATTTTATTTATTTATTTACAATCACATGTGGGGTTTTCCAAACCCCAAACTCGGCAATTTTCTCAATTAACAAAGCCATCAGGGTGAAAATGTGTTTCATCGCTTAGGATGATTTTGCTCGAAAAATTAGCATCCACTTGTTGTTGTTCAATTATCCATTCAAGGTACTCTCTTCGCTGTGCATGGTTATTAGGCTTCAGTTGTTGTGTTAATTGAATTTTTTAAGCATGGAGACACAGATCTTTTGTGAACAAACGCTGTAGAGAGCTTCTTGAAATTTGCAATTATTGTCCACGACGCCGAATTGATGTTCTCTGATTTTCATTAACACTCTCACGCCCTGCTTCGATATTGACCTTTGGACGGCTTGGACGACATATGGACAACATAACAAAAAACCTCCCCACTTTCGATGGTGATAGAAACGAATTATTTCATTTTATTAATTCAGTGAACCAAACAATAAAAAAATAGCGCAAAAATTACCAACATCGATAGTTTCAAAATAATTTTGCTTAATATTAGGAATAAAATAATTTGTTTAGGAGGGCAAACATTATCCTCACAGAATGTAGAAACAAATTGGGTCAATATTAAAAATCATGTGTTATTAGAATATGCAGATGAAGCACAAGAGATGAAACGGATTTATGTGTGCCAGAGTCCGATTTTTCCGACTAAATTACAGACTAAACTTTTCGATGGCATATTACGCTCTGTCAATAATAGATGGCACTGGTGACAATAGAATAAGCTATGCTTTTCGTATAAAAATAAAAAAAACGGCTTTTACAGGTCATCACAGGCCCGTACTGAGTCAACAATCTGGCTCCAACGGATTTGATACCCAGCTTGTTCTTTGAATTGTTCTATACAACCCGAAGAAGACAAGTCGTTTTCTATCTCGAGGAATTCCTTAATGGCATTACTCCGTTCGTCGGATGGTAGAATACCATTAGAAGTGATCTTACTCCAAATACGCATTTGGCTGTCTTGATGTGGACTCTATATCCACTATATGGTGAAACTCTGTAAATGCACCTTTATGACGCACCGGACCTAGTCGGCGTGGTTTTGACACGGGCAAATGATTGTGAAATGCATGGGAGTTGGTGTATCAACTCTCATCTTAGGAGCATTGATTGACAGCTGAGTAGCTGAATTAATCAGCTTCTTGTGTTTTATATCGACGAGGAGGCCAAGTTTACTTAAGAAATCAGCGGCAATGATTAAAGATGGTTCACATCTGCTAGAATGAAAGCATGAATAATCTTTTTAGTCAATAATTACATGATGCAATTTACTGCCGTAGGTATTGAGTATTAGTTCATTGACGGCCGATAAGACTAAATCTGATTTTCGAGGTAAACATGTTACTTGCGAAATGGAATTACAGAGAGATCCGCTCCGGCATCGATTAAGTCATTTTATTTCTTGTATCAGTTATAAATAGGCGACTGTGTGACAATTTAGTCTAAGGGTTTGCCGCTCAGACCGTAAGCATGACATGTTTGGGGATGTAGCCATTTTAACTTTATTGTAATTACAGGGAATGATACACATTTAAATAATTTTGCCACATTTACGATGATACCAGCTTGTTGCAAATGTTCTATTTTCTTGTGATTTACCTTTCGAGTAATTACGGGCTAGATTACGCGATGAAGATTGACGGTTTATTGAACGGCTCTGGTTTACGTTGCCGAATCTGGCAAAACGCTTTCTTATAGTTGTTATTGATACTACTTGACTCCTGTCTGAAGTCACGTTGTTGAGTAAAACGAGACTGATTTGCCTGATGAAATGTGTGGTCCGCTGGACATGACTTCGCGCAATTTGTTCGCGTTATTTTTTAGATCATCCAGTTGCAAAGACTCTAGCTGGCCCAGATCAATTTTAATAATATCTGGCATCCGTTGAATCTGGTTTTTAGGGGTAAAATTTGGTTGATGGATTGAGTCGTTACGCAAAAAGAAAAGGAAATGGAAAAGAAAAGCTATGTCGTGATAAATTTGTATTTGAAGTAGAATCTTCGATTTTTAGGATAGAGCTTAATTCGGCCTTATTATATTATTTATTATTATATATATGCTTATTATACAATAACGTCGAAAAGAAAGCATCATAAAGCATCCCCGCCGAATATCGAAAATTAATACAACCAACACCACGAAAACGGTGTCAAATGAGTTTCTTTAAAATTACGATAAGTTTATATAGTGTAATGAGACCTCTCTACAGTCTGTATTTGAAAACTTTCATATTCACGGTAATTAAATCATGTTGAACATTAAGTAAATCTGATAAATGTCTAATTTAAATGCCAAATATCGTGTTAACATGAAGATCCCGGATTGGCAACAGACCTTGATCTCAAACTGATAGATCTTAATTTCGATTATTGCCATGGGTATCTCATGCTCGTTTATAAGTACTTTTTAGAAATTCCTTAAACTTATTTAACCAAAAACTGATAGAATTAGTTTTTTTTCGGTAATGTTACACCGATCGAATATTATGTGTAATCAGTAAATAAAAAAAAATTACTTGAAATGTTATGCCATGTGGTTAAGTATAAAAGTAATTCAAAGCACATAACAAATCAGCCTAATTATTTAAAACGCGGCGGTATATCAGTGAAGTTTACAATTTAAACCAGTTACAAAATAAGAACTATAACTATTATCTAACTGCGACACGCATGAAGAGATATCATTTAAACATACTTTGATAATATTCAAATAGTTTATGGTATTTATGAAACAATCAGCTTTTATATTTATGTCTAATTACAGTTTTTTTTTTAAACTTAACCAACTAAATATTCAACACTAACTTATTTACACGAGTTAGTTTTTATATTGAAATTTCACCTAGTTTTAATATATTCACATATAGAGCCGAAACTATTATTATTTATAATAAAAATCCATTACCTTCTTATTTCTTATTTACATCTCTTCTCTCATTATTTTTTTGTTTATTGACCTCAATAAATTTTAAGATGATTTCCATTGTTGATATTGGGAAATGAATCTACTAAGATGTGCTTTGACTTACGTTTTGATTTTTATTCATGAGTTTGTGGTTAATTCAAAAACTTTCAATGAAATTTCTTTTCGAAAATTATAATTTAAAACTTTTTCTTTCAATAATTTTTTTTTTTTAATTTAATTTGTTATTGTTATGTATATCGCACATACATATCTATCTCGGTTCGATATACCTAGACAGTTATAATTATATTTTTAAAGTTACTTAATTTAATTTTTCTGTCTTTATATATTTTGAAAGTTTATATAGTTTTGTGTTTTATTTTAGTTGCAATTACGTTGCAGTGTAAAATATTGTAGAAGGTGGTTTTTTACAACATTGTTCGACATCTTTTCGAAAATATGACATATACACACACTGTCTTAATTGCAAATTGTGTATAAGAAAAATGAGAAAATTTCCATTTCATTGCAGTACTTTTTAAGATTTTATTATTCAATTTCATCTCGTTTTTCTCATCTCCCAAGACTTTTTATAATTTCCACTTAAGACGAAAAAAAAAAATGCTTAACTTAAAAGTGAAAGTTGCGCTGGAAGTGAATTCCTTCACAATGAAATTATGTTCTTTATGTTTTTTATGCAATATACTAAAAAATAACAAAAAAAAAAAAATAATAATAATATAATATCGTGAAAGTTTTAATTTTTTTTTTTGTCTGTCTAAAATAAGAAAATACATGGTGTAATATATCATTATAGAAAATAAATCAATTTTTATTTAGTGTTGAAGGATTTTAAGCCGTATCTAATCATTAGAATGTCAAACAGATTTTTTAACGAAAGGAAGACATTCTATTTCCCATGATTATTTATGTATAAAGTGTTGTAGAGTTTTATGTAATCATATTATAAAATTAATTTATATTATTCAAAAATGTATCACATCAGATGCGGTTTGATTTATAAGAAAAAATAGCCGTACATAAGGACCGAGTCTTAATCGTAAAAACAGATTTTGTATAAATCCATTTATTAAAGGTTATAGTCTTAGTATCTTTTGGTGTGATAGCAATTCTATGTATGGGCTTTAGTTTTGCTTAATATGGCTGTGTAACTTGTGTTGCAGATTTGTAAAGATTATATTTACTCACCCCTAATTAATTATTCAGATGTGCCGGGCACATTAATATTATTTAACATACATACGCTTGAGAAATAAAATATGCCATCTTGCAAACAAACACTCAACCAACAATAGATTAGTTAGGTCATATAGTCGTAAACTTTGTAACGTTGTATATTTGAAAATCAGGCAGAATAAACAAAGTTTTACGTCCATCAATTTTGTGCAAATGGTAAAAATACTCAGAAAAACTGGCAAACGCTCAATAAGCTGATAAATGGGCATCGTGAGTTAAATGATATTAAAGAACTATATGGTAGATTATCACTGACCCTAAGGGGATCAAAATCGTTCTGCTGTGGTCATGTTTGCATCGTTAAAAAATCGTTTAGTAACTGGAAACTATGATTCAACGAGAAGCTTTTACATCCCCATTCCCCTTTCGCCGGATGAAGTAATTATTAATTCCCTTTCCAATAATTTATCCCCAGGAATAGATGGTGTTTCAAATGTAATCGTTAAGAAAATGGCTTGTTTTCTTGTAGATATTTTATGTTTTAGTATGAAACATAAACATATTCCCTTCTGTTCTAAAACTAGATGTAGTTATAACAATTTTAAAAAAAAGATAAAATATCTTGTTTAAATAACTATTAACTACCAACACTTTGTTTTCTTCAAAGATTTTGAAAAGGCTTTGAAAAGTGGAATGGTTATTTTTCTAGAAAAAAATGATTTTTTTTTTCTGTCTCCACTTCAATTCGGGTTTAGGAAGAATAAGAACAAGCAATTTTATCAGTGTTTAAACAGACTAGTGCGATACTTTTGAGGGACAATCCATAGATGGCTATGGTCTTTTATTACTGGTCGTACCTTGGTAGTTCGTGTTAATCACCATTTAAGTGCGGAACTTCCCATTGCGGCTCGGATTCTTCAAGGGTGTTTTAAGACCTCTCTTAATCTTTTGTTCACGTTAATATTATTTTCAAACTACCTTTTGAGGGTTCCTTTACTGAGTTTGCAAATGACTTCGTGTTTGTTTACAATAGTTTAAATAAACAAGATAACATTTCTGGTCTAGATTATTTGGCAGTTTGGTTTAAAGCTCACAACTTACTTTTGAGTTATACAGCTAAAATAATACTGTTTAGGGAAAGTTTGAATTTGCCTGGAGAAATTTTCTTCCATAGATTTCGCTGTGATAGAGTTCGGGTCTGCACCTCGTTGACTGCTTCGGTGTAAGTGTCGTAAACGAAATCAAATACTTAGGAGTTTAACTGATGCAAATCTTAATTGGAAGACCCACATAGAAAAAAAATATATATCTAAGAAGATATATGTTTTACGTCTCTTTTCTCCGTTGCACCTTTTAAGGCTAGTTTATTTTGTTCTGGTGGATTCTATTCTTCTTTATGGGCTTCATGTTGGGGTGGTGCCTGCAAAACTCATACATATTTCTTGTTTGTTCAACAGAAACATACCCTCAGGCTAATGACTTTTTACAGCTAGCTATCGCCATCTTGGCCCAATCTTGGCCCAGTGGGAAACTTGAGTTTCACATATGTTTCTATAATTTGATCTCACTTATCATTTTTAACAATTTGCCGGTTGAAGTAAGCAGCACAGATTTAATATACCTATATATTAAATCTGTGCTGGAAGCTTTTCTCTTTTCTCCAAAACCCTAAAACAATATCTGTACTTAAGACGTATCGAGCTTCTATTTTCATGGCAAGTGTAATTACACTGTGAATTTATGTTTTTTAATGTCACATTGGTCCTTTATTTTGTTTTGTTCCAAAGAGCCAAGTGTGCATTTATCTTACCAACCAAATATTACCTTGTACAATTTGTTTAAGGATGTTGAACATCCTTGTTGGATGTTTAACATTCTTAAACATCGAATGCGGGGATCTCTTTACGAGAGCATTTTTCCTTTCAATGAACAAATAATTTTGTGGTATTTTTTGCTATTTTGTTGAAATATTTAATAAATGTCATTTTAAATAAAAAATAATTCGTTTTTCTCTAAGTTAAAATTTAGTTCAAAACTTTAAATTCACTCAAATATGCTGGTAAGTGTTGTATATATTATATTTTCTTTTACATATTTTGTCAGTTTAACGGTTATTTCATTTGGTTTTGGTGTTAAACGATTTTTTTTTAATTTGTAATTCATATACATTTTAGAACTTTGCTCATTCTACGTATTTTGAGAGTGTTAGTGGGCCATTTTAGTGTTATTTATTTTTTAGAACTTTCAGATAAAAATTCGGCGGTGAGATATTTATTAATGACATAAAATTTATATATGTATGTTTGATTTATAGGTATAATTTTTAGATATCGACTTATATTGCGGAGTTTAGTTGGATTACTTTAAAAAAATCTATACTGTAAATTTTAATTTTAAATTTTTTCAGAATCTGGATATTTTTGCATATATACGTGCTTCTTAAATAAATGAAAAGGAGTCTTAAGTAGAACTAAATCTTTTAAAAGTGGCAGTTCCAGCTAGTTTATAATTGTTTGTACCGAACGATTGTCAAGGTGTCAGTAACGAGATCGTTATATTTCAATATACAGTCAGGTTTGTGATATATGGTCCTTTACCCATGAAAACATCCATGGAACCGATTTGTTTGACATAAACGTAGAGAACTAGTAGAAGCTGGACATCAAATAAACTGCGAGTATCATTCAAGTAGTATTTCTACTTATTGGCCAACGGACACAAACAAAAGACCAGACGTGAGTGACTTTTTCATAGCTAAAGGTATTTTAGAAAACTAAATCTACATCGAAAATAATGAGTTTATCCTCGGATCATTCTTACGATCAGTGAAACAATTATTGAAAAAGAAAAGTCAGCAAGTTAACAAGCGGGAAGTCCAATTGGAAAACCTTCGCACTGTTAATTGAGGGAAGTATTGATCTTCAAGTTCTAAAAAATCTACAAAAGGACTGAAAAGAACAAAAATTAAGATCCCACAAATCAAAAAAGTAGATGGTACCTTAACCAAAAGCCCCAAAGATAAAGCTAATCTTTTTGCTGAACATCGGGAAAAACCTTTGACTAGACAAACAGCAGATGAAAATACCTTTCTAATGCAAAAAGAAGACGAGTTACACATATACGACCAGTTACAATGAAAGAACTCAAAAATGAAATCAAACATAACCTAAATGCAAAAAAAAACTCCTGGATACCTATATCTGTATTATACTATCATTGTTCAAACTCTTCGAAAAATTACTCCTCAAAAGGATAAAACCTCTGATTGAAGAACACCTATTACCATATCACCAATTTGGTTTCAGAGTGAAATACTCCACCATATAGAGCCGGTACACAGTGTAACTAACTTGATTGAGAAGACACTTGAAAACAAAAAGGTATGTTCTGGAGTTTACCTTGAATTTTGGCTTTTGATCGAGTCTAACATTGAGAACTGGAATATAAATTACATCGCGAACTCCCTAAGCGTTTCTATGAGATATTAAAATCATCACTCAAATTGAAGCAGGAGTACAACGGGTGTGTTGGCCAGTCTTGTATTTGCTTTCTACGAGAGACATATATATTACTGGAGAAACAGATATTGCAACTTTTATGGATGATACAGTAATCTTGGCGGTTGCCAGTACAATCGAAGGGGCAATTACAACACACTGGGAATGAGATTGTCCACTGGACAAAAAAGGGAGAATAAAACCGTCACCTATCTAAAAGTTGATCACTTACCTATTTACATAAACAAGAAAAAGAAAGAGCATGTCAAGAAAAAAGGAAAGAACTGGATGTAAAATTCAAAAAAATGTATTGGCTCATTGGAAGAAATAATGCGCTTACCATTCACAATAAGCCGATTTTATACGGGCAAATACTTAAGCCTGTGTGGACCATTGGCATCTAGCTCTAAGAATGCACAATGAAAACGAACGTTAATATTATACAAACGTTCCCGAACAAAGTACAGCGATGCATTGTCAATGTACATTGATTTATTAGAAACTTTAGATCCCTATGTATTAATCTACATAGGGATCTAAAGATGCAAACCGTCGACAGCGCAGATACAAGACGGCTAAAGAGACCGAAGCTTGATTTAGTTTTTCAGGACTGAAAGTTAATGAAGTAACCGGAAGAGCTGAGCCCACTGGGAATAACTACTGTGTTATAGCCCAACTAACAGGGAATTAAAATAAAAAATAAAAATGCTAAATGAGTTGTAATAAGTTGTTTATTTAATACGAAAAAATAAAAAATTATCTATATATTTACAAATATTTATTGTTCCTAAGAAAATGTGTGGCAAAACGTTTGGACTTAAATTTTATAAGTCGTAAAGGAATAAATTTGTTGATCAGTTTGATAATAAAACCCCAAATAAATTTTGAAATTATTATAAAAACATATTTCGTTAGCACATAGAAAACACACAAACCATAACATCAAGGGCATATTGCCCTCATCAATTGAATATAATTTTCAATCAATCATTGTGTCAAAAAATTCATTTAATATTATAAACAATCTTATAAATAAAATAAAATAATGAATACTTATTGCCACTGAAGGTTTGTATTACTATCATCCACATTATCCAAGGTTTTCACAATCAAGGCGCCTAACAGTCGTGGAAATTGAATGTATTTATATTATAGACGTTATCTCTGTTGTGTTCGCTCGCCACAAAGCAAAATTTCAAAATAAATCAAAGACTAATTGTAATTATAACAGTAGAAGTAAGAAAATTACTAATTATTCGAAATTTTAAAGAAATAAACAAAGTAAGCACTTCATATTTGATCCACACGAACACGGCACATAAACAGCGAAACTTGCAAATATTTACTTGTATATTATACATAGATCTTAGGTCTATGTTTTGCATTATAAGCCTATGTAAAATTATCTTCATATATAATAGCATTGGCGGATAAGGTACAGTGCAAAAATCATGAAGGTCATTTTTACTAAATATACATAAAACTGTGTGTAAAGTTTTCTTTATCGAAACCAGTTTTCTTGATTTTCCTCTTTAAGAATTTTTTCATCTTCTGCTTTACGTATATAATATATTCCATCAGAACTGCTACTCGCTTGTGTCTGTTTCTTTTTTTATACATATGTACTTATATTGAAAGTTTTCTGCTAAATTATTATTTTACTTGTTTTTTTTTTCGTATTCCTAGAATTTTTAAATGCATCTCGCTGTTGAATCTCTCAAAAATTAATTTTATGTTGATTAAATTATAATTTTTTTTTTTTTCGTTTTCTTAATCCAAAATATAATACAAAATAAAATTGTTGTCGTTTTCTTATATTATACATAAACATATTTGGGTTTTGTAATATAATAAGAAATTAAAAAAATATATATATATTCTTAAATGTTATGAAGAGGAAAATATATTTATGAGGATTATTTTTGATTATAAAAAGTTCATTTCATTTACTGTGGCACAATTTTAGGTGTAACTCTCCATGGTTCGAGGTTCATTGAAACTGGATTGATTTATTGAACAAGCATTTTGATACATAAAATATATATTCATAGTATTATTTGTTTGCATGTTAAAACTTTAATATAATCGATTGAACTTAAGAAGGTATCTCGTCACATGACTTCTAAAATATAAAGGCTTAATCTTTTGACATTGATTATACATCTAAACAAACCTGGGCACGCATGAATTCCATCGCAACAACATTTGCTAGTACTGGGAGTACACTAAACGGTCGTTGTACCCAACCTAACTATTCAATATATGAGGTATTAACAAAAAACACTGCGACATTCAATAATCCAGAGAAAAACGACGAAATAATTATTGATGGCTCGTGCTTAATAATGCAGCCATTTTGAAGCCATCAGAATATTGCGATTTTGTTGGGATACATTTCCAAAATGTAAATTCAAACTTTTAGAAAGAAACTTATTAACTGTATCTATTATTGATCAATATAATAGGCCAGCTGATCGGTACAATTTCGCCAACAGATTGTAACGGAAACTTTTTAAAAATATGTAAACTAAATTACCTGAACGGCACCATTATTCATGCCAGTACAGTCATTTATAGTTCTTAAGCCAAGTGTCCCCTATAGAATTTTTTTGGTAGAGAGTCGAGTGTAGAGACTCTACATGTAGTGTGTACACTACGGCTCGTCTACGGAAAGCGGTAGAGTAGTAGCGCTTTCCATGAGCTTTACAGACCGTGTATATACTGGAAACATATTTTTCTATAAGGTAGAGCGCTCGGTAGAGTAAATAAGCAACACATTTGCTTTATAATTTTTTCTCTTTATTTTGAACGTAACAAAACAAATGATGGAGCAGCATCAGTGTGTTATGAAACTTGCTAATGGACGGCAGTTTGAACAAAGTAAACGGCTAAAAAAATGTCAAGAGGCAAATCGAAAATCCTAAGAAGAACAAAACAAACGACCAGAACAATTTCTTGTAGAGAAATTTCGAAGAAAAAGTCGATCAACGCTTTCAACAGCTCAAGAAGCAAATCTTGAATATAAAAGCCAAGAATACGTCAACGCAAATAACAACTCAAGCAACTGCAGTCAAATTAAACCTTTAATGGAAGAACACCGTTTGGCCTATTCAAGCTACAGTTTAAAACAGCAGCCACGAGAAATTGTTCGAGTGAAGAAGATTTCGCCGCATTGCTGATGTAAGCAATAAGAACTGCAGCCGAGACTCTACAGATCGTTCCATAAAATGAACGTGGTGATTATAGTAAATAGAGTAATGCAAATGTTGGAGCGTAAATATGGAGGTGATCATAAGCGAGAACTTTACAGAATGGAGCTAAAAGTTCGATACAGAAAATAGAAATCGATGAACCAGTGATGAGAAGAGAGAATTTCACCCTGTCGCCAATAAAATTCAAAGATGTCAATCGAAAGATCAGATGCGGGCCACATCTTAAGAGATTGTGTAGAGTGGCGAAGAAAACGATCAAGAACACCATCGTTAATGTATCGCAGACCAAGGGAAGGAGTTTAAAGATTAGCAAAGAGGGGCAAAAACTGACTCCCACAACTAAATGCTCCATATAACCTACATCTCTATCCCAAAATTGGCAAGAAGTGGTGATAGCTTAACCATCAAAGAAGACATTAATGGAAGAAACTGTCTTATCACGCTGGATAAAGGCTCTACAAGAACAATCGTGCGCAGTGACATAATAGCTAACAGGAGCCAGCCAGGTCAAAGATTAAAATTACATACAGCAAGTTTCATCATGATGTTTAGCCGTAGATAAAGTAATCTTGGGCATGGATTTTATGAAGGCGAATGGATTTGTTTTGATGTTGGTGGTAGTATTTTAGGCTATAACGAAGTGGGATTGCCTCTGCAAATGGACAACGAAGATCTAGTAAGACGTCTTATATAAAACCATCGAGAAAAGTTGCCGCCCAATGCAGAGACAGTTGTGTGATGAAGATTGGAAGGAGGTTCTGGATCACAAAGGTAGTGGGTTGTGGAAGCAAGCGATGAAGAGAAAAAAGTAAGAGAAATTATCATTGGAAAAGCCCTACAGTTAAACCAGATAAAGACTGGCCGATGGCTACTTGAGATGGCTACTACAGTTTAAAAATTCAGAGGGGCAAGTAGCACGTTGGATTAAGCGACTGCAAAGCTACGATTTTAAAATTGAACATGAATAAGGGAACCGCACGATTAAATTGGAAGCATTGCGTCCGAGTAGACGACAAAGTAAACATCATAGAGGTCAGACTCATAAAAATTATTGGGTTCAATGGTACAGTTTGCGGATCGAGGATGGATGTCTTACGTACAACGATGGCGCACCATTCAAAAGGATCGCGATGAATGTTGCAGGACCATTCCCAATCAGTGATAGTGGAAGTAAATATGTGCTAGTTGTAATGGATTAATATGTGGCTACCAGGGGACTTAAAGTTTGGAATGGTTCTAACTCCAGCTTTATGTGACTAGGAGTATGTGGACAACATGAAAAAACAATTAAACGAAGTACATCAGTTTGTACGAGTAAAGATACGAATTTCCAGTGATAAGATGAAGGCTCGATATGACGTTCGACCCAATAACAGGGGATTTGTAAAGGGACAATTGGTATGGCTGCACTACCCACAACGAAAGAAGGGTTTATCACCAAAGTTGCAGCCTGAGTGGAATGGACCCTACAAGGTTATAACAAGAATATCACCATTTAGGTCAACCTAAAGTGTTGCATCGATTAGCGCCGAAGAAATGCATAGGAATTAAGATGGAACTTAGGTGGAGGTAAGTGTTACGATTTATCTAGCGTTAAATCTTCAGACATCTATGAAGTAGGATTGGTATATTAGCAAAAATTAAGCAAAAAGATTAGAGTATTGACATCTCGAAAAAGAATGAAATACTAGAAAAAAAAAACATTCGAGCTACATATGATTTTGGTATATAAACGGCTGACATTCGTGAGTTAAATTAAGTTGTGTTTTAAACACAAAAGAGTTAAGATTAGTGTCATAGCCCCATCAGTGGCAAGCAGCTAATCTAGTGAAATTAAAAATGTTATATAAGAAGTATTATTTAATGCGAAAATTACTGAGTTTGAGAGTAAACAGTATTTAAAATGGAAATTGCTGTGTAGTGTTTATTTGTTTGTAAAGTGCTGTGTACTTATTTGTGGACATTAAAAACCAGTGGAAGTTATTCACAATCCAGTGATACGGAGATAGCAATATGTATGTTTTTTCACCTTTTAACTTGTTTTTCAGTCAAATTGTGATAATGGAGTAAATCAAATCGAATCAAAATGTTGGTGAGTAAAAGAACCATAAACAAATTTGATTTAGTTTTATCAGAGTGTTGATAAAGAAAAAACAAGAATGTCGATTTCAATTTGCTTTTTCAGGATTGATTTGCATTAATTTTTTTTTTTTTTGATGTGGATTAACATTTTTTCATTCATTTTGGCAATGCAAAAAAAATTGTAGATATGGTTTTTTTTATTCACATCAAAGTTTATTGCCGGATCTTATGACAAAGAACATAAACAATTAATGTACATCAAAAAAATGTTGGTGCCATTAAAAAGACATATATAATTAAACATAAATAATTATTAATTTAAAAATTTTTTTTTCCTAGTGTTTTCTCGGGCAAACGTGATACAAAAGATCTACACTACACATTAATTGCAAATGTTGTAGTTTTCTTAGCTTATGTACCAAAAAATTCATGTTATGTTCGTGTGGTATTAGGGACCATCCAAATAGGTGTTCGGATTTTAGATAGTCGGTTATTCGCCTATAAAAAACATTTTAAAACTTGTGACACTAAAGGGACACAATTTTACTTCAGCCATTACCTAATTATTTATATTTAGAAATAATATATATTGATTGCACATACACAATGAAATACTTAAACAAAAATATCATGAAATATCATAAGATGTACATCCGTTTTTGAAGAACTAGGAACCTAATAACGTTTTGTTAGTCTTCTTTCTTTTAAAATAAAAAAAGATTAAGCAACTAAAAAAGCAATTTGATAAAAAAAGGAAATCATATTTAGAGCAAAAAAATAATTAATTAAAATAAATGAATAAATATGAAATAATTTTTTAATTTGTATATATCATTCTCAATTAGGCTTTTTAGCAAATATCAGCAACAAAATATTTTGACACAATAAAACTCAATAAAAAACTGCTTCAAACCAAAAAATATCTGGGTTTTCTTTGTGATAAATGACTGCGTTTTAGGGGAAATCATAAAATCAGAACTAATGATCTAAACTAAACTACAAAATAATAGGAAATTGAAAATTCTACCGCCAGTTTAAAATATTATCTTACAATTTATTATAAGAGCCAACCCTTACCGCTTCTCTAACGGTACCTTTCGAACCACTTGTAAAAGATGTAATTATAATTTTTATTTTAAATCTTAAATATTTTTAAATATTTTCATAAAAACTACAGTAGACCGCGGCGCGGTAAGCAAGTATCTTACCCATCGCTATACGACCAGTGAATATTTATTCTCGTACGCCTTTTAAAGAAACTATTTATTTAACTAACTTGTTTGAATTAACTTACAGATTGTTTCCGTCATTTTTATTATGGAAGTGACTTTTTACTTTTTTATAAAAGGGTTTTCATCTTTAAAGAACTTCTTTTTAACCATAATATTACAGGACAAGGGATTGTGATAAAATTTCTCTTTAAATTAAGAAATATTTATACTTTTTAGAATCGTTTGTTAAGATACAAAACAAATCGGACTAGTTCTAGTTTCTACGTATCTAGATTAAACCATAGGAAGATAAAGGTCAAGAAAACTGCACAAAAAAATTATTAATATTTACGGTGAAAAAACTTCTGACTTCCTCAGGATATCGAAAGGGTGCCGATAACCGATTCATTTCTTCAAAAATTTTAATAGAATTCTACAAACTTATGTTCGAAGTGATCAGACCAATAATAAAAGGAGATAAACTCACATCTAAATTAGAATATACCCTTCAACAAAACATTGCTTAGAAGTTTATATATAAGTATTCGGCAACAAAATTTAATTTGGCATTTACAGGCTTTAAACGAAAATTATTTACATACGAACGAGTAATAAAACGAAAAATTTTCTTTGAGAATTTCACAATTTCTAATAAAAAAATGTAACCACTTCACATATTCTAGAAATGTTCGAACACATTTTAATTTAAATAAAACATTTATTTTTGAAATTATTTATTTATTTATAGACTGTTCAATAATGATTTATGGTGCATGCTGGTAAACATATTTGTTTGGAAACAAAAAATGATTTATTTTTCATATGAACATACGATGTAAATATCAGGTTACCATAATGCAAAAATAATGGACGTACAAAACTCAGCATTAGCAGTATTTATTTGTTAATGTTAGATTTGCCAAATCATTAAGCCATTGGGCGTTTCTTTATTTATCTCGCCTTATTTTTAAAAATTATCTCCAAATGTATATTATATTACTGGTGGTATTGGCATGATAAATTTTTGTCAGAATTAATATATATGTCCCCGCAAACTCGATAATAACGGTAATTGCCGAGTCCTTTTAAATCACGAGATCAAGAATTTGATGAATATTTGATGAAGTCGTGTCCATCAATATAATATATTAGCTATAGTTCAATAAATGTCATATTTTTACCAAGCAATATTCTTGGAAATTCCCAGCATTGTTTTCTTGAAAGTACAACAGAACAATAAAACTCAAACGTACCGAGTTTAACTATTTTACTTGTATAAAATATATTGCTAGGAATTGAGCGAGATGAAATAGATTTTAAAGTGTTCAATTTATTTATATATTTTTTAAGAATTTATATAAAAAAAAACATTACGATTTTAGAAAGGAACCATGGTCATTGAAACCTTATAAAGGAAATTACCACAATATGAAATGCAAAATTTTAAGTTAGTTTTATTATGCATAGTAAAAATGTGGCGAATATAATTAGCATATAATTAGTATATCGTCGGTGGGTGATATTTGTTGTATTATATGCTGAAATATAGCTTTAGTCTGGTGATGATTGTCTAAAACTAAATTTAAAAACCGAAATTCTTTTTTTTATTTTGTTTTTGTTTCTATGATGACCATGAAGATTATACATATTTTCACTGAATTTGAATTCGTTTTTTTTTTTTTTATATTGGTTAATATGCAAATTTTTTTATGTAGTTTGTGTTTAGGAAATACATAATTGTTTAGGTGCTACGACAAAATTGTATAACATACATAAGTAATGAATGTACAATAGAGTCAATTAATTAATCTACTGAGTAATTAACGCTGTGGTTAAGAGGCGTTGAGGATCCGGGTTCGAATCCTAACGTGTTAGAGATGCAACAGAAATGTTTACTTCATTTAAAGAGATATACTACAAATTATCAGTTGGATGATTAAGCGAAACTCTAGGTCAAATAATAAAGTAGGGCCCTAGAATTTAATCGGTTTTGTATATCGGTCTTGATGGTCCATACTAATTTGAAGGTACTCACTAGCCATATCAAGGGTGGAAAAATATCTGGAGCGACCAAAAATGGAGTTAGTCAAAAATGTCGGCTATGTTAGCATACATTAATAAGTTCCATAGTTCACATTCACAAAAAAATACTACAGATTTGTAGAAAATAAAACCGATTTGTACTAATGAAAAAGTTTTGACTAATGGCCAGATTTTCCCAAAAATTTCCCACTGTAAAAAGAACAACGAACTTTTCAGTGGAAACCTAAACTTACGAAACGGTTATACCTTCCACTGGTCACTCTAAAACAGAGCTTGACTTCGTCACCCATTCTCATTCACCCCAATTTCAAAAGAACATTTATCCTTACGACAGATGCTCCCTATAGCTATAGCTTTTACTAGTGGTTCATTGAAAAAAGCCAAGCGAAACTATGCTACTGTCGAAAAAGAAATCCTCGCAGTTGTTTGGGCAATACAAAATTATAGACCATACTTCTATGAACGTAAATTTGCCGATGTCACAGATCATAAAACACCTTTGCTTGCGGCTAACTAGCCTTAGCCAGAGTACGACTTTTCTATTGAACACAATTTCGGGTTCAAGAGCACAAACGCCGAAGCACTCTCTAGAAATAAACACGTGAACATAGTGACTAGAGCACAACAACGGATGAGTGAATCCGGAAATGTGACAATACCGAGCGAAACAACCTTTAACGAAACCAGTACTGATTTTTGTATTGATGTGTCAATTGATAGGGATTGATGTGATTACAAACCCTAGCCAAATACGGGAAATCCTGGAAGTTTCAAGGTGCAAGGTGTATTAAACTCGATTCATTAACAATTGCACACTATACAAGCAGAACAAGATCCACAGAAACACCCGAGCTCCTTTGAAATGTGACAATACCGAGCGAAACAACCTTTAACGAAACCAGTACTGATTTTTGTATTGATGTGTCAATTGATAGGGATTGATGTGATTACAAACCCTAGCCAAATACGGGAAATCCTGGAAGTTTCAAGGTGCAAGGTGTATTAAACTCGATTCATTAACAATTGCACACTATACAAGCAGAACAAGATCCACAGAAACACCCGAGCTCCTTTAAAATTAACCATCATATCCAAACTATTGACTTAAACTATTGCAGCACAGCCTTTCTTTGTGCATGGCATACAGATTACTTTCTTACATAATATTAGAGAAAATCATTCTGCATCAGGTACTGATCAAGATTTATCATCTTACATCGAGAGAGCTGATGATCAATCAAGCTGAATCGCAACGAGGTAAAAGAATTACAAAAACCACTCGTACGATTCTCAGGGTCTTAGGTACGGGTTTCCAATTCCAACACTTCAGATATTTTATCACTTTTAATAATTGTAATTGATATCTTTATTTATCATTTGATCACTACCAAAGCCTAAATACACTGCAAATTGCAAATTCCAACTAGCTAAATTTGTACAAGGTGTTAATCAGACCAGTTAAGTTATTAAGAGATGGCTGAATACGAAAAGATTACATTTGATGATTTAGGGTCGATCTTAAATGGATGGTGCAACTATCTATGACAAGACCAACCATTCTCGAAGAGTAACAGTTCATTGAAAGCGACGATGGTTTTTCGGGGTACGACAATACGAAAGCCTGTAAAGTCCCATTTAGTACGTTATCATTCTAATGGATCTACCAATTTCAAACCGTCTTTCGGAATAATCATAAAATGGGTTGAACAAACTCTGGGTACTTAGACAAATAATAAAAAACTATCATAAGAGAGTTTTAAGCAGATTAATGAGTGAAATTACAAAATTTTTAAATTATTATATCAATTAACATACGTGGCCACTAACACTTTTTTTGACCGACCGAAATTCTACTTCTAGTCACTTTAATTAAATCCAACATTATATATTTTATTTTATTTTAAATAGTTCACTTAACAACAATATGATTTAAAGTATCAATTAATAACGCCAATAAACCTTGAAAAAAATTTCCAGCACAAAAAAAAAATTGTAAGAAGAAAATCTAAAATTCTTAAACAACAAGAAAACTGTGGAATATATATTTGAATTTGATCAATGACCTTTCAATCAATCTCAGAATGTCTGAATATCGAAAACTAATTTTAAATTCTATCCATATGCTAGTAATTGAAGTAAGTAAGAAGTGCATATAAAAAGTGTCTCAAAGTTTAAATTTCAATGAACTTTCGTATCGTCTGTTAAGGTGAAAAAACCTCATCCATATGCCAGACGAGCAAAAATCGAATTATCAAGGTTTGCTTTCAAAGTGCTGCTTTCTATTATACCACATTAGAATTAAACTAAATTTAAAAAAAAAAATCAATAATAATATTTTATTATCACAACCTTCTAAACAAAAAAAACGAAAGAAACGGGTATCCTCTTTTTTATCCGACAGCACAGACAACACACCATACAATATTTTATCTAGAGAGTGGGGTTAGTTTACCAAAAACAAAAAAAAAAAAAAAAACTAGACATATTTTAGAAAATCTGGTTTCATTAATTGATAATTTAAAAATGAATTCTTTCAAATTTTTTGATTATTATCTCATACAGAACTAAAATATCAAAGATCAAACTAAAATTTCGGTACACATATGCTACTTTCGAAAATGTAACATTTAGCACACACACACTATCCGATATAATTATGACATTTTATTTCCAATTGGATTTTAAATTTAATTAGTAAAACAAATTTAGATGGTTTATATGCCGGGCTAATTTTGAGCCCATAAAATTATTTTTTTTTTGTTATTTTAGAAGAATAAAAAAAGATCTACTCACTCCTTTAAATTTTGTGGTATTATCTCTTACATATATATGTAAAACAAGACGACAAACAGAATCAGACGACGACAGCACATAAATGTTTATTAGTAAATATACAAAAACTATAAAAATCTCAATTTGCCTTTAAAAACATATTTTAACATCCATATTAAACTTTTATCGATAAAAAAAATCTTTTTAAATTAACACACAACTATTGATTGAGATTTGATTGAAAATTAACTTAAAATTAATTTAAAAAAAACTCAACATACGGTACGAATTTGACAGAAACGCCCACATGCAAAAAAAATCTACGACGTCGACGGTTCCTGTTTATATATTATAATTAAACGGTTTTACACAATTTTATGATAATATTATCATTGTTTTCTAAATAATTAACAAAACACTTTTTTTTATAATCACTTAACAGTTTATAATGTTTTTATTTTTAAAGAGATACAATTTTTTCTATATAACATTTATTTAAATTCTTATACATTGCGTCAAGTGTATACGCGATTGGACGTACCGGCCGCCATATTTATTTATTGATTTATGTCAAATTAAAATATAAGTGTAGCCATATGCGAAATATATACAAATAAAATTACCTTTTTTCGGTATTGCGTTGTACGTAATTAGGAGTTTCATTTAAATTTATTGATTTGAGTGGTGGATAAATAATAGTATTTGTTGTATTCGAAGGGTTGTTGTAGGTGTGTGCCTAGGCCAAGTATAATTTATAATTTTGATATGTAGGCGAAAGTACTTGCGCATACACAACCTAAATATAACCCTTAACCTTTCAAATTTGGCCAAACATTATTTTTGGATAAAATTAACGATTATATTTTCGAAATTCACAAGACCTCATTGCGTATTTGACTTATCTATTGTTTAGAATAAGTAGTCAAATTTCGTTTCTCTTACCTTGATCGTATAAAAAATGAGTGGCGGCAAAAAAAAATTAAATGGTGTTTGGGGAAAAGCTTATTTGGCTGTACCACAAGACACACTAATAGGCCAATTTTCAAGAACTCCCCCATTTATACCGTCGTATGAAAATGATTGCACGGTTAATTTAAATTATTTACTGTGCTACGAATACTATCGCATTTGGCGTCGTGAGATCGATGAACTATTAACTAAGCGAAAATCTGCCAACAAAACTAAGAAGCTAAAGAAACCAACGTTCGATAAACCAAAATCCAAGAAGAAAACGAATAACAAAGATGTAAAGAAAAAAGAAAAGCCAAAAGTTCAAAAAGAAAAGAAAAATGAACCTCCTCCAATTCCAAGACTAGCCGGGGAACCTCCCGCCGTCCAATTCGAAACATGTATTTGCGATCAGTATCAGTAAAAATTATTAAATAAAACTCGAAATTATTTTCCGTTTGTTTTAACGTAACATTTTTTTTATGTTAATGATTTAAATTTTTATCAAGACACTCGATAAAAACGTAAAAAAAAGTAAAATTACTAGACATCATAATAACTTTCTAACGCATAAATATAGTTTTTGTATAGTAGTAGTAGTAGTAGTGCAGGGGACTTGATTGATTTTAAACTATGGCTTATCGTTAATTGAGAGTAAGCCGTATTTTCAAAATTTTACAGAAGAACGTTGAACGGGAAAATATGTAAAATGTATCTTCAAATAAATTTCACGAATGGTTATGTCAACCAGAGGGTGTCGTATAAAAACAACAAAACATCTTGAAAATATTTGATTTTACGCCCTACCCTATTCACAATAAGCCAATCGATATTAAATTTAAATATATATTTTAAAACATTTTATTAATATTTATAATTTGTTTTTCTGGCTAACAAACTGAACCTCCTAAAAGCATGGTCACTTCTCGTTCCACTCTCAACACATAGTTACTTAACAATTATAGAATAGAACGTGCTTAAGCAAATTGAAAACTAAAACCGCTTTCGCTTCTTGGAAAGGAAAAAAATTGAGAAAACATCGTATTTGGATCAAATTCTGAAAATAAAATAAGAGAAATGGTAAGTAAAATGATTTTAAGCCATACGCAAAATGGGTTTGTGAAAAATCGACAAATTGATTTACCTGCACCTTGTTCATCGATAATATCCTGTCCACTATCGTACCGTGCCTTTTTATTTGGATCTGACAAAACTTTATAGGCTTCACCGACTTCCTTGAATTTTTTTTCCTGTTCTTTTTTCTCATCCGCAGATGATGAAGCATGTCGATCGGGATGATGTACCAAAGCCCGTTTCCTATAAGCTTTCTTTATTTCATCGTCAGAAGCATTTTTCAGTACACCCAATATTTTATAGTAATCTTTTCGTTTTGATTTCTTAAGAGCTAATTTAGCATCTTTTAATGCATTTTTTACTTCTTGCGTTTTTTCTATTTGAAAAGCTGATTCATAGTCTTTAACGCATTCTTCGAAATTTTCCATGTCATACTGACATTTAGCACGACGTAGCAATGCTTTCAAATATTTTGGATTTAATGTTAAAGCCGCGGTACAATCAGAAATTGCATCACGAATGTTACCCAATTTAGCGTTAACAAGTGCTCGATTATAATATAATTTACTATTAATGTCTTTATTTAAATCATCAATTTGCAAAGCTTCCGTATAGATAACATGAGCTTCGCGAAACTTTCCTGATTTAAATAATTCATTGCCTTTATCCTTTTTCTCTTTTATATTTTTGGCACGTATTCGCATTTGTTTGGCTTTCTGGTGGTCAGGATCTAAAACGAGGACACGTTCAAAATGTGACAAAGCCTTTTCTAAATTATCATTGTAGCAAAAACAAAGTCCACGAATATAAATAGCATCGGAATTGGTAGAATCAACTTTCATTATATTTACAGCAATATCAATGGCTTCCTAGAAATTATATAGAAATATATTAGGAACTACATTAAAAATGATATTTAAAAAAATAAACCTACATCGATACGACCAAGCAACGCTAAGCATTCAGCTTTACGTAATTTATAACTCGTACAGTTAATCGCAATTTTTAACGCATTATCCATGTGATAAATCGTAGTACGAAAATCTTTTTTTTCATATGTTGCATTTGACTTTTGTTCCAAGTCTCTGAGAATTGCACAATGTTGAATTTCCGTATTAAGTGATGTACTTTTTGGTTCAATCGAAAGCCATTTTTTTATTGTTTGTTCCGCACCCACAATATCACCCATGAGAATTAAACATTTAGCCATTCGAACGTATCCCTTTTCAAATTTTTCATCGAGTTGAACTGATTTTCGGGCATCTTCCAATGCCGATAAACAATCTCCAATCATCATGAAACATGCAGCCCGATTACCATAATAGGCAGCTATATTTGGACATAGGTTTATAGCATCAGAGTAAAGTTTTAAGGCCGTGGAATAATTTTGAATTTTATACTCGTTATTTCCTGCATTCTTTTTATCCTCAGCAATTCTGTAAGATAACAAAATAATAAAGTAAGTAAGTGGTCAGACGAAGCGAGACATTTCGAAATTAACAATTTTTATAGAACATTGCTGGCCCGTATCGTATCAACAACCTGGTTTATTAGACTTTTAGTCTAGCGACCTTCATAGTGACTTAGAGATTACGCCAACCGTTTAGGATCAATTCGCAGAACGCAACTGTCTGGTCACTTCAAAAGTTGACGGAGTTATCGTGTCTTAAAAGTCTGACGGTATAAGATGTTGTGGTTTTTTATTTTTTGAAAGATATTGTAACATAAGATTAAAGAATGACTGATTCGGACAAAATCCTTTTACATCCTGAGCCATTTCGCTTATTAAATAACGAGGCCAATTTCTATTCATCGGTCATAGCTTCGCTTTAGCATACTAATCGGATAAGATGAAAAAGGCAAATCTGGGTAGTCTGTATTTGATGTTAGTCTCGAAGTAACCAGATTGGTTGAAATAAATATTACAGGAATTTACTATAGATGCAGGTAAGACCATATTGACCATATCGATTTCAATGTTTCGTCTCCGGTGATTGAGTGATGCTACAAATTGACGATCAGATTATAATGATGTGAATAGCAATCTGCTTAAATAAGAATACAAATAAAAACTTCCGCAGATTTATATAATAAAAGAAATGTTGAAAGTTTTAAGCCATTCAAATCCCACAAAGAAACGGTAAAAACTAAAATTCTTTATATACAAGAATGACTAAGCAACCGAGTGCAAGATTTCTCAGTCCTACACACTAATATTTAGTGTAAATATTCTTAAAATGAAGGTGAAATATAGATGTAGGTATGTACATGAAGAATTGTGAATAAGTTTTACGTGTCTAGCTGCAATATTGGAAGGAAGTTTTAAATATAGAATTAACCCTAATTATTAAATAACAACGACTAATTAAAATGTATTATGCAAATGTTCTGTAATATATTCAAATTATTTACTTTGAGGGTTTTGTTAAACACCAATGAGAAAACTTTTACAAAACTATGTGTATTTTCATTGGACCAAAAAGATTGCTTTTTTTACTCTAGATTTACTCTACCCCAGATTTTGTAGTTTTATTGGTGTAAAAAAAATTACTTTTTTTTTACTCTAGAGCAGTTTTATGAAATCTAGATTTTTCGAGGTTTGTTCAACATCAACATAAAAAGAAGTCAATTATAACAATTCTCGATTTTTAGATGCCATTCGTAAATTTTGTCTTGCACCAGGATTGTATCTCGATTCTATATAATAGACGCCGTGCCATTTGTATTTTCGATTTTTTATTGATAGATGCCTTGCTATTTGTATGCGTAAAGTGTTTCTTGCTAATTTGCTATATTTAGTTATGTTTTAAAATTTAACATTTTTTATAATCAACACCGTGCGAGTTTTCTTGTTTAGTTGTATTTTAAAATTTAAAATGTCAAAAAAATGATAAAATCTACCACTACAATGACAAAACAAAAGCAATCTTTTTACAATTTTCATTGGAGACAAAATTCAGATTTTTTTGACAGAAACCAATAAAAATCGACATAAGAAATAGTTTTACTAAATTCTATAGATATCAGCTGTCAAGTGTACTGTAGACCAAACTGTATTCAAAATTGCGCAAGTACAGTAACGATAATTTAATTGTAAGAAATTAAATACTTAGATAGATGATGATACAACTTAAGTACCCCAATATAAAGTTTTTAGTTCGCGTGGTTAATTACGCATTACAAAAACCACTGACAATAGGAATGTTCCAAATGAATCATTCATTAATCAATTTAAAGATTTTCCAGCAAACAAATTTATTTCCGTGATTAAGTTATCGTAATACCATTTACAATAGAAATGCGCAATAATAGCCTTTACTATTTTATAAAAACGATACAATTATTATCTTGTTTAAGTTCTATTTTAATAAAACCACAAACCATATTTATGGAATTATATTCGATGTTAACCATTGTGTACTTACTATAATTCAATATCGTACGATTATTTCAGAATAAAATATTTTAAGTAGTCGCCATATTTAACAAAATGGTTCGCAAACGCAAATGAAAAACATGAAAATTTAACACAAAGTATTAAATGACCTTTGTTATCATATTTTTTGCTTTACCAATAATTAAGTTACACTTACGTTTCATCATTTTGGATTATATCATTAACGCTTGTATCCATATTTTCACCTTTTTCTGGGTAATAGGCGTCTACGTCAATAATTTCATCAGTTTCCATTAATATATTTTAAATTGAAAAAAAAATTTATTTGTGTGTTTGGTTTATATTATGTTTGACAGAAAACGAAAGGTCAACCAACATATATGTTTCCTTTATATAAATAATTTATGTATTTTTCACTTGTTTAACTAAATTAAATTAGAACTAGCCACAAGGTAATGTATTAAATTTTAATTGTTTTTTTTTTGCCTTTTATCTCCAAAATGTCGTCTACTTGTCTTCGCTTCAACGAATTTGGAGAAAAGAACGAAAATTATTGGTTTTAAAAACTAAAAATTGTGTTTTTTTCCAATTTTATAACAACAAAATTTATGCGTGAAAACGAGTTGGGTATATTTTTGTTCGAAAATAAAATATATATGTATATAAATACGTACGTGAAGCTTGCCCCAATTTATAATTAATTTGAAAGTAAAGCAGTGGTAATAGGACAAAATATATTGATGAATCTACAGTGTTTATCAATATAAAGTGAAACAACAAAAAATTGAAATTCGAATAAAATAGGTTTTGAATTCTTTAATTTTTTGACAGTATTTGATGAACGAAAATTATTTATTATTTTAGTTGAATTTATGACCAGTTTAATATTGTACCGCTAAAAATGTCCTACTGTCGACGTCTCATAACGTCAAAATTCATAACACAAAATTCCTTATGTCAACATAGCACTATAATATTGATGAATATTAAATATTTTTTATCATGAAACATACTCTTTTAACATCATTGGCACAAAGTTAAGTGACACCCTGTTCACATGTGTTGAAAAAAAAGAGAAACTTCAAAGTTCAAAATAAATTATTGTCGCAGACTTGCAGGTCTATTGTTGATTACTTTTGAATTAAAAATAAAATTGTTATCAAACATAATTACAAAATGAAAATCGAACCAAGTTTATCGAACTCCCAACAAGGGTTTGGCAAACCAAAAACTAAATTTAATCCGGTAAATATTCAGCTCTAATATCATGTGTTTCATATAACCTCAATGTTTTTATCCATGATTTTTGCTAGATACTTCAAAATTTGGGAGCACCACATATTGATTCTTTTAATTACATGCTCGACGAAGGTATAACCGACTGTATTAATAATCTTAGTCCGATAATATTCGATTTGGTAAACGGTGATACTATCGAATTATCTATAGAAGACTTTACAATCGTACCTCCTCAACTTCCCTCATCGGTAATCGAGGGTAAGTCACGTAAAATTTATCCAAGTGAATGCCGGCAAAGATATGCTACGTATAAAGGACAAGGACACGCGCGTATTGGATGGAAAGTGAATGGTGTTAAAAAATTGTCTATAGAGCGCGATATGGGAGAATTTCCAATTATGTTGAAATCGAATATTTGTAATTTGAACAAGCTCGATCCGAAGCAACTTATCGAACGAGGTGAACACGACAATGAATGGGGTGGATATTTTATTTCAAAAGGCAATGAGCGAT
Organism: Tipula confusa; assembly: GCA_963556175.1. Classification (NCBI taxonomy): domain Eukaryota; kingdom Metazoa; phylum Arthropoda; class Insecta; order Diptera; family Tipulidae; genus Tipula; species Tipula confusa. Next base: position 28,835,947 of record OY744475.1, read on the forward strand.
TAATCAGAATGTTATTGATGACTCGAAGGAACTATCCAATTGTTATAAAACGGAATTCGTGGAAAGATCGTGGCGAACACTTTAGTGAAACTGGTATTATAATGCGATGTGTGCACACGGATCAAACGTCCAAAAATAATGTAATGCATTTTTTAAACAACGGTACTGTTAAATATATGTTTTCAATGGAAAAGCGATTGTCTTATGTACCGATTGTGCTGCTGATGAAGTGTCTCGTAAATTACACGGATGAAAAGATATTTAGTGAACTTATCAAAGGATTCGAAGAGGATTTATATTATCGTGAATGTATTCAAAATATGTTGCGTGAGGTTCACGAAGAAGGAATACATACACATAAGGATGCAACTGAATTTTTCGGTGACATTTTCCGTTCTCGTACAATTTACGTACTTCCAAAGTCAGCAATTGCTTTTGAAGTTACTCAGTTCATTCTTAAAAATGCTGTGTTCATTCATTTAGACAACAATGTTGATAAATTTAATTTACTAAAATTTATGCTGCAGAAACTATTTCACTTTATTGAAAACAAATCAAAATGTGAAAATGTCGACTGTATTGCTATGATGGACCTTATGGTTGGTGGCCATTTGTATCAAAAAATTATAAAAGAAAAATTGGAAGGGTTTTTACAACGGATTAAATTTTGTATATTTAAACGGGTTGAAAAAATGGGTGGTGCAATATTTGAGTTGTCACAAAGTGAAATGACACAATCTGTTAAGAATGCGACTAGTTTTAGTGAAAATATGGGAAACTTTTTAGCAACGGGTAATTTACCGTCAAAAAGTGGACTTGGCATGATGCAAAGTACGGGTTTAGTGATATTGGCTGAAAATATCAATCGAATGCGTTACATGTCACATTTTAGAGCTGTCCATCGAGGTTCATTTTTTGTTGAAATGCGAACTACAGAAGCTCGTCAACTATTACCGGATGCATGGGGCTTTATTTGCCCTGTTCACACACCAGACGGTTCTCCTTGTGGTCTACTTAACCATTTAACGGTAAATTGTGTAGTTACTAAAAATTCGGATAAAGAAAAAATCGATAATATTGAAAAATATTTAGCCAAATATGGCATGAATTCGATCAATGCAACACTCGATAATTATAACGATCACTATCCAGTAATGCTCGAAGGAAAACTCATTGGATATATTAAAGATGATGATATTCAAAATGTTGCTAACATGCTACGAATTTTAAAAATCGATGGCGTTAAAGTTCCTAATATGATGGAAATTGTTTTGGTTCCGAAACGTAAATTGGGACAGTACGCAGGCCTTTATCTTTTCGTTAGTGCAGCTCGTATGGCTCGGCCAGTTTTAAATATAAAAGCTAATCAAATAGAATATATTGGCACATTTGAACAAGTTTATCTTGACGTGTGTATTAAACCAGAAGAAGCTTATCCAGGAATTACAACTCACATGGAGTTATCGAAAACCGACTTTCTAAGTAATTTGGCAAATTTAATACCAATGCCCGATTGTAATCAATCACCGCGTAATATGTACCAGTGTCAAATGGGTAAACAAACAATGGGCACACCATGTCATAATTTTCAACTGCAATCGTTTACAAAACTATACCGATTGCAAACACCAGGCACTCCATTATTTAGACCAGTTCATCACGATAATATTGAATTAGACGATTTTGCCATGGGCACCAATGCTGTGGTTGCAGTTATTTCGTATACTGGATACGACATGGAGGATGCGATGATAATTAATAAATCGGCAATTGAACGAGGATTTGCCCATGGGTCTATTTTGTCGACGTTAAAAGTTGAAATTGATGATAGTTGCTATTTTGCACGGGATCCATATAACTACGGGCTGGAAGAATTGTTGGGGACAGATGGTTTGCCGCAACCTGGTATTACCCTTCAGCCGAATTCCATAATCGCGTGTTATTTCGATGTAAACATATCGGCTTTTAAAACTATTAAATTTACTGGACACGAACCCGCGATTGTGGATAACGTCAAAATTTGTGCTGGATATGAATCTAATTCATCCCGACAAGCACTTATATCTTACAGATATATACGAAATCCTTCAGTTGGTGATAAATTTGCGTCACGAGCTGGTCAGAAAGGTATTTGTTCACAAAAATGGCCGGCCGAAGATTTACCATTTACTGATTCTGGATTAATTCCGGACATAGTATTCAACCCACATGGATTCCCGTCTCGAATGACAATCGCTATGATGATAGAAACAATGGCTGGAAAGACCGCGGCAATCAATGGTCTAGTGCATGATGCTACTCCATTTAAATTTACTGAAGATGATACAGCTATTAATTATTTTGGGAAATTACTTGAAAAATCCGGCTACAACTATTATGGAACTGAAAAATTGTATAGCGGCATTGATGGAAGAGAAATGGAGGCAGAAATTTTCTTTGGAGTTGTACACTATCAACGGCTTCGTCATATGGTTTTCGATAAATGGCAAGTACGTTCAACGGGAACTTTAGATGCGATAACGCATCAACCAATAAAAGGTCGCAAACGGGGCGGTGGTGTTCGTTTCGGGGAAATGGAGCGCGATGCTCTGATTTCACATGGTGCGTCATTTTTATTACAAGATCGACTTTTACATTGTTCTGATAAAACATCGGTGAATATATGTAAAAAGTGTGGCACCCTACTAAGTCCAATCGAAGCGATTGTAAAAAGAAAAATAACAGCTGGCGATTCAACCAAAATACCAGCTACTTGCAAACTATGCCAGGACGGTACACAAATTTGTAATATAGAAATTCCATACATATTTAAATATCTAGTGACGCAGCTAAGTTCTTTAAACATCAATGTAAAATTAAATTTAGCGGCCGTGTAAGAGCCCGCACGAATAAACCATATTTTTAAATGCCTCTTGTTTTATTTCATTAAAAGAATATTATTTTGTGATATATTTATATATTAAATTACATATAAACCTACAATAAAATATACGATATATATATATATATATATATATATATATATATATATATATATATAAAAATATATATATATATATATATATATATATATATATATATATATATATATATATATATATATATATATAAAAATATATATATATATATATATATATATATATATATATATATATATATATATATATATATATATATATATAAAAATTGCATTATATAACAATAAAGATGACAAATAATTAAACGAAAATTTTCGTAAAATAAAAATGACTTGTTTGCGTGCCTACCATGACGCATTATTAGATGATTTCTTTAATATGTCCTTGTTACGTTCGATCATATCTTCTTTACTTTCTTTTTTAGCCTTTGAAATAAATTTTTCCATATCCTCTAGACTAACATCTTGACGATCAATTGAATTACGATCAATTTGCTGCTGGTCAGGTTTAGTTTTTTCAGCCCATCTTCCTTCAATGTCCGGCGAATTTTTTGTCGCTTCATCACGACGATGTACCGATGCAGTTCCAGGAGGGGATGTTACTACTTTTTTAGTAGCTTCACTGTCACTACCACCAGCCTCTGGTCGGGCACGTTCATGTTCATTACTGTAAGATCGTCGATCTCGTTCTTCACTTCGGTCTCGGGAGTATCGGCGTTCTCTTGAACCATCTCGATAACGATAATATCGATTCCCCCCTCGAGCCGCCCTCGGTCTAAATGGACGTCCTCTATCGCGGCCTCCACGATAGTCTCTATAGTCACGGTAGCCACCACGACCTCCTCGACCCCGCGTATTATTACTAAATCTTGGTTTATAATAAGTTCCACGCTCATTATAACCTCCTCGACCACGAAAATTACGTCGATCACCACCATAACGTCGAACGCTTCTGGATCGTGAACGACTTCGTGAATAAGAACGACTGCGAGGCGTTCTACTGCGGGTACGACTTCTAAATGATCGCGAACGAGATCGGCTATATTTTCTAGTATAGCTTCCTGATCTAGACCGTTTCCTTGGTGACCGCGAACGCGAGCTGCTATATTTTCGAACAGGTCTACTTCTCGACCGACTACGACTCGATCTCTTTGGTGATCCTGGAGGTTCTGGTGGTTTATTAGCATCCATATTAGCTAATCTAAAATTACCAAACTTGTCTAAAACAACGGGGCCCGATTTGACAATCGGCTTCGATATTTGTGTACTTTCGAAATATTTAGAACGAGGTGATTGATTGCGTTTTCTCATTTTATCTGCATTTATTTGCGTCTGAGGTGGGGGATGTTGTACAGGTGCACCTAAACTAGCATCACGTTCATCATCGGTTTCTGATTCATTGGTAAATGCGTACTGTTTAGGTATTGATTTTGAACTACTAGCTTGTGGAGGCGGTTCTTGCTTTTTACCTTTCTCTTTTGAAAATGCCATTTTCCATTTACCTCCACCGCCTTGTTCCTCCATAAATGATTCGTATAAACCGTCTGTAACATTTCGACTATTTTTCTCGGGTTTTCTGTTAATAAAAAATTATGATAGTAAAATTATTTATTATAGTATTTATGGTATACTTACTCCATTTCTAAATTAGCATTACTCTTTTCCAACAATGATGATAGTTTATTTCCAATTTCATCGAGCACTGGGAAATTTTCAAATAATCTAAAGGGATAATCATAATTAAAACAATTTTCTAAAGTAGTTTTTAAAATATAAATCCTTACTTCAAAGCTTCTCTTATTTTTTTGTTTTCAATAGCGTCCAAATCTAATTTTGATTCCATTTTTTTGTTCATCTTAACCTTTTTTCTCTCCTCGCGATCTTTTTCCCGTCGCCTCTTTTTACTTTCCTTCTTTAACTTTTTAGCTTCCTTTCGTTTCTTTTTTTTCGCTTTCTCTTCCAAAATTTTACGTTCTTTCCGATATTTAGAGGCTTCTTCAACAAATCTGCGAACTTTTTCTTCGTAATCATCTTCATCTCGTGTCATTTCTAAAAATTTTCGAACTTTCAATTCATAATCATCTAAACCAGAATCATGATTTGAATCACCACCAAGCTGATTTGGAAAATTATTTCCATCACCTGATTCATTCATCAATGACATTCGTTTACTTAATGGTGACATAGATTTTTGTCTTTTACGTTGTCGTTTCTTCTTTGAATGAGAATTCACTTCTGAATCTGAAATATGAAATTAAAAATTTTCATATAAATCTCAATTGCATCAAACGAAAATAAACCAATCCAATTTTCAAATTCATTATAAATCATAACTTTTATAAAAATTGTATTTGAATTAGTGTTACTGATTTTTCAATATTCTCATTTTTGTAATCTTTTTATAGTGGAGTTTGTTGATAAATATTTTACATAGGTTTTATTTGTAGAATTCCGTCTTTATCAAAAATTTTTCCATTCAAGTACAACATTCTAGATATTTTTAAGTTTATAAATTTCAATTTTGCAGCATTTTTTATATATTTTTTACTACATACATTTTTCGACTGAAATTGATTAAAAATGAATAAATTATTAAAGATAAATAAAATTTTCGAAATGAAATTCTTATTTAAATTTTTTATATAATACATACATTCCTATATTCAAATACAAATTTTATTATTTAGGTTTTTAATTATACTTTTTTTATATATAAGAATAGTTTTGTCTATTTATATATTGAATAAGTTTTTAGATCTGCCTGTAATTCTATTTCTTGTTATCTTTAATTCCGTGTATTCATCATACATGTCCGTTTTTTAGATTTTTTTTTTTAAATATATTTTTCCAAAATAATATTATTTTTAGATTTATTTATATATATTAATTATAATCAGTTTGTCTTTCCATAAACAACAACAAATTGGATACGCTTTATAACAACAACCTAAAATTATATTTATTTGTAAAAAAAAAATAAAACAAAAATTGTCGATTTTTCATTAGATTTGTAATTTTTATGTACAAATTCAACAGTTTGACTTCACAGATGAAATGTACATTAGTCAGAAATTATTCCTTCCTCCTCATTAAATCAAACCGTTGACTAAAAAGAAAGTAAAAACAAATCTATGTATTATAAATTAAATAAGTACCTGAAGTCGATGAACTATCCGTAGAGCTTGATGTTTCAGAACTCGAATCACTACTATCGCTCGAATCACTTTCTGACGAACTAGTGGTACTTCTTTTTTCTTTTTTACCGCCACGTGATTTTTTTTTCTTAATTTTCTTACTTTTTTTATCATCAAGTATATCTGAACGCTTATTACTACCAGATGTAGACGCTTCATTTAATTTATTTTGGTCCAACGAAGATTTGGTTATATTTAATGCTGTCATTAAAAATTTAAGTATTAAAAAAAAAATTATATATATAAGCATAAAATAATGTACTTACTTGGTAATTGTAATTCATTCGGCTCAATAAATTGTTTTCCAATGTTTTTCGATTTAAGAAAATCTAATGAATTTTGAGCCTCTTCATGATGAGGTATTATAGCTAAACAATCTTGATAGGCTTTGCGAGCTTCATCAATTTTATTGTCTTCCTCATAACTTCGACCTAATGCAACTAAGGTTTCGCCCATATATTTTCGAGCATTTGCATGACTTTGATTTAATTTCAATGCTGTTTCAAAGTCTTCAACAGCTTTTTTAAAAGATCCACTATTTGCGTATAATGCTCCTCGAGCAACTAGACCTTCTACATTCCTTGGATCTATGTTCAAAGCTTTATTTAAACATTGAAATGCTTCAGGATGCCTTCCTTCTTTAAAATGTTCAATGCCTTCTGCTACGGACCTACATTTAATTAAAATTTATTTATAAAATTTAGTATGGATAGAGAAGCTAATATATTCCTTTGTACATTGGCTCGATACTTAATAAATTTACATTGTCGAAAAAAATTCATGAATGGTATAAAAATGCTTTTAAACTTACCTAAAAGCCCATTTACTAGCTTGAACTTGTCTTAACTCATTTGAATATTCCTGCTGCGGGAATCGACCACGTAAGCTTGACATATTTGAATAGTGTTCGAACGAACTTAGCCCCAATTGTTCTTCAAGAACTTCAAAACAATAAGGATTATTAAATCCAGGCGAAGCCTCTAATAAACTGTCATATGATGCCTCACTTGAATTTATCAATTGTCTGTAATTGAAATGAAAAAATAAGTTAATGTTTAATTATGTGTAATAATTTCTTTGTTGTCGTATAAATAACTGCCAAAGTCACATTTTGGGAAAATGTTTCGTTAAAAGCTAAAAAAAAAAAATTAAATAAAACATAAGTCTCCAGAACTTGTTTCCATTCATGGCATCCAAACTTGATAAAGGATTAGGCCAAACATATTTTTTTTAAACATTACATTATTGACAAAATTTTTATTAGTTTGTTACGGATTATTATTAAAAATAAACAAATTTGTTTGATCGTTATTACAAACTTAAATATTTATTAAAAATATATATATATATGTATATTTAAATTTATGTGTTTGAACATAATATTTTCTTTTTACTAAACAAATGTAAATAAAAGATTTTCCAACCAATAAGTTTTTTTAATCTGTACTTTATTTCTAAAGAAAATAAAAAATATATATATAGACAACGATAATTTAAATTTATAATTTTGGTGTATGTTTTAAATTATCAATGTTACAAAAAGAAAAAACAAATATCAATTATTTTTTTTTTGTATTTATTTACAATTAAAAACTTACTTGTAAACTTCGGGAAAATCATCCAATTTGATAATACCATATTTAGCATCTTCCTTTTCACCTTTCATAGTAACTATCATTTTATCGGTGTCCGGAACAACCTCCACAATTTCACATAATACATAATCAACAACACCCATCTGTTTATTTTTCTTCTCTGGTATAGTACAGGCCAACGAATGTGGTAAAAAAGCCTGCAAATTAAATTTATTACTTGTGTAATTTTCGCTACTTGGTAAAATGTTTTTTTTTTAAGTAGACATTACTTTTACGTTTAGATCGGTTAAAAATCTTGGCGATTCTCCCACAGTGCAATGTATTTTAATTCCATATCCACCAGAGATTTTATTAATAAGAGATCCATAAACCAAATCTCCAGCTTGGCATGACTAAAATTAAGACAAGACAAGAAACAAAAAGAAATTTTGTTTTGATGAGAAATCAAAGAATTTTTTATGCATTTTTAAAATTTACTTACCTCAAAGAAATATCGTTGCCTTTTATTTTTATCAATATTTAAAAAATATTCATAGTAGGGTAGATGATTTATAGAATCAACAATTTTCTTATCGTGCTCAAAAGTTTTTGAAATTATTATTTTACCATTCACTAAACTGTTATCATATAAGAATTCAGCTTTTTTCGCTAAAAATTGATGTAATTTCAATCGTTTCGCTCGATCTTGAAATGTTAAAGTTTTTTGCCGTATTCTATAAACACTGTAGTCGGGATTTGTAATTCCATTCATAATTAAATCATTTTCACCACGTTCACCTTCCCAAACTTTTTGCAATGGTTGACCATGAAATCCAAGCGATTTCATAATCAAATTTGTATTGAGACGCTCCATTTTAAATTTTTATAGCGTTTGAATTTCAGAAAATTGGTTACATTAAGAAACCTGCATAAATTATAGTTGGTTGATTATATACACAAAGTTAAATTTTATGTTGTTTTTTTTTTATTTACTATAAATAATTGAAATTTATTGAAACATACTTACTGTCAACAACAATAAACCACGAAACAATTTCTAACAAACAATCTACAATTTAGAATAATTGCTACAAGATTCTGTCGAAAGACGAACAGAAAAAAAAACCTTTGGGGTTTAAACAAATATTTTCCTAAAGTGTAGCAAGTCCTCATCAGCATACAGAATTTTTAAATTCTACATGCTAATAGATTTTCTCAACTTGTTTGTATAAAAATACAAATTAAAAATCAATAAAATGATAGATGAATTAGTAATAACGTCACTCGATATTTCATATATTTAAATAAATCATAAATATGATGTCATAAATTAAATTAAATACTAGTTAATGATATTTTTACCAAATTTCGGATTAAATTGAAGTAAAAACAAAAATAAAATTTATAAACTAAAAATATGTAAAATGGCTGACAAATTTATCTTGAAGAGGAGCATGTATGAACATTTTAAAGAACAAATTATAAACTTTTTAAATAAGATATTAATACTATAATTACCTGCAATATATTGTCACTGATTATATTATTACGTTAATACACATTTTGAAATATAATTTCAATGTAAATTACTTCAATCTTGCTAAAATTATGTAAATTATAGATTAACCACACACCTAAAACAAAATTAATTGTATTATGTACGAACTCACGGAGAGAATGGAGACGGCGACTAGAGTGAAGTGAAGTGCATATACGTAGCGAATGCAAAAATGAAAGATTTTTACATCGGGTAATAACGAAATACGCCGGCATTTCGAATTTTTGAACGAATTCGATAAATTGACATTTTTCCCGCAACGAATATTGAAATTTGTTTTATTTTAACATTTTTGTATAGAGTTCGTTAGAACTATTTCTTTTTATTGAAATTTTTAAAATTTTAGTAAATAATATTTTGTTTTAAAATATGATATGAATACTTTCATGCATGCATAAGTACAATTAAGCATTTCATTCCGACTGGAGTTTATTCAGGTAAAGAAAATTATAGCTATTTCGAGCTTCACCTTAATGGCTCAAAATCGAAAGATAAGACTTTTTGGTTACTAATTTATATTTTTTTTGTTTTTGTTTCATTACAGAGTTGATGAAATAAACGAGAGACAATATACACATACCTGCTTTTTATTTTATAAATTATGTTCATAAACTTTGTTTTTTAAAAGGAAAATATTGATAAAATGACGGCAAGAAAATTATGTGGTATGATAATTGGTCCACCAGGTTCCGGTAAAAGTACTTTATCAGAAAGAATAGCAACAATGTTTAAAATTGCTCATATTTCTATCGGTGATATTTTAAGACAAAATGTTATTGAAAAAACAAAACTTGGCCTATTAGTCCATGATTATCTTACAGAAGGAAATTTAGTTCCAGATAAAATATTTCATGAGTCTATAATGAACGAAATAAAAAAACATAACAATCTTTTTATGTTAGATGGATACCCAAGAACAATTAATCAAGCAGAAGATTTAGCAAAGCATTTTATGCTAGACGCTTGTATTTATTTAAATATACCGTTTCATATAATTATCAAACGTTTAAGTACAAGATGGACCCATATAAAAAGTGGACGTGTCTATAATATTGGGTTTCATGACGCTAAAGTTCGATATAGAGATGATGTAACGGGTGAACCATTAGAACAACGGGATGATGACAAACCAAAGGCTATCATAAGGAGGCTAAAAGTATATGAAGATACTACAACACCTGTTATAGATTACTATAGGAAAAAAAAAATTCTACATGAATTCAGTTCTAAAACCTCGGATGATATTTGGTTGCAAGTAAAAAAGATGTTAGAAACCAAACTTAAATAGAATGTAAAATATGTTTATACAAAAATTCATAAAGATTTGAACTTAAAAACTATGAATTCAAGTTATTTCAATATTTCCTGAATTACTCAAAATTATTTCATTATGACTTGACAAAACTATTTTAAGTCATTTTATTTATAGATATTTGATAGTTTTACACACGTAAATATCATAAAAAAAAGTTAAAGGTTTATTAATCGTTATCATTCATACACACTAACATGCTAACATAGTACGTCTATCATCTTACAAACTATAACGTATAGTATGTCGAGATAAAGATCACACGACTAATAAATAATTTTATAGTTTTGATTTGTTTCGAGCAAAAGAGAATGTTATACAAAAAGTTTTAATTATAAAATTTCGATTCTCTTTTAGATTTTGTCTAGAATTCAAATTAATGTCGATTTCGATTGATTTTTACCCCACTCTGGTCGAGTACACTGATTTTTTCAATCAAACGAACAAGAAAATTACTCTGACAGCTTTATGCATGTGTTTATGTGTTCTGTCAAAATATGTATTTTGCCAAAATCTATTGACTATCAAAAATTCTAATAAGAAATCAACAATAATTTACAAAAAATTAACAGAATAATTAACAGAAACTTTAAACACAATTGAATAAAATTACACACAAACCATAATGCAAGATTACATTTCAAATTTATGATTTTTTTATTTCAAATTAAATTATGTTTCAAATTTTCCGCTAAACAAATTACCCGTCATTGACAAATAAATTGTTGACAAATAAACAGAATATTTGTTGGTGTGTGTAAAGTAGGGGTTACTCGACCAAAAAACCTCGAGTAGCAAAACTTGCACTAGAGCTGTCAAATTAGCTGTCAGAGCAATTTTTTTTTCATCAATCGAACATAATCAGGGTAAATCGAGTACCCTTTTTGCACTCAGTGCAAGTTTTATTCTTCAATCGAAATCGACATAAATTTGTCTTAGTTAAAGCTTTATTATAAAAGCATCACTATTGTAACCAAATTATTCTAAATAATTTAGCACATAGTAGTGTGTTAATTTATTTTCAAGATCACCTATTATAGGTACGATTTATGAATAGAAAGTACGTCATAGATTTAATTGTGTTGTTGTAATAAAAATAAAACTTTTCCTCCACATTACATCAAAATCACAAAATAAATAAAACGTCGTACAAAGTCGACAGTAGTTTTTGGCACTATCCATGATGTATAAAATAGTACATAACAATATGATCGATAATACATTGAAAAGAATTCGTTGACGTAAAAAAGTTAAAAAAAAATTCGCTGATATCGTTTGAATCAATTGTTGCGTCAGTTAAGCGATAGTTTTAGCACCCAAAATAGTAAAATATATTATATTAAGTTAAAACCATTTTTCCTGATTTCCCAACGTAAATGTACTACTAATTTCATACATCATTTTCATTATCACGAAGATTGTGTTTTGTTTGTATTTCACAGTTTCGCTAAGAATTGAGTTATGAACTACGCTATTTATTCAGTCGTTTGGCACATTTGCTGTAATAATGTTTACAAGCTGTGATTATTAAATTAAATTAATTAATTTCATAGTAAAATGACTACACGCTTATTTCGTGCTGTGATTATTGGTGCGCCAGGTTCGGGTAAAGGTACAATATCGGATCGTATAGTTAAAAGTTTTTCCATTCCTCATATCTCTAGTGGTGATCTATTAAGAAAAAATGTTAGTGAAAAAACTGATCTTGGCAATCTGGCCCAAAAATATATTAAAGAAGGTGCACTAGTACCAGATGATATAATTATAAATTGTATTGTTAGTGAATTGAAAAAAACAAATCAACGGTTTTTATTGGATGGATTTCCAAGAACTACTGTACAAGCAGACAATTTATCAAAAAACATTGATCTTGATTTGGTTATCTATTTGAATGTACCTTTCGACATAATAATCGACCGATTAAGCACAAGATGGACACATTTGCCGAGTGGACGTGTTTATAATATTGGATTCAATGATCCTAAAGTTCCATTTGTAGATGATGAAACTGGCGAAGATTTAACGCAACGTGACGATGACAAACCCGAGGCTATTCAAAAAAGACTGAAAGTGTACGAGAACATTACAAAACCAGTGCTGCAGTATTATGATAATAAGAATATGTTACATGAATTTCGGGGGAAAACATCAAATGAAATTTGGACAAAGTTAAAAGAATTTTTAAATAAAAACATTATTAAATAAATTAGTTTTATCATGTGTGTATTTGGGTGCTGATAAGATACTTAAATTAACGGTATTACTTGAGCAATAATATGTACGCGAAACATATACATATGTTGTGTAACTTTGAGATCAATTATTTGTTGTTTCCATGATTGAATATGTAGATAGGTCAGGTTCAAATTCCAATTTTTCTATTAAAAATTACAGTGAAATTAGTTTTGAAATTACAGTGAAACATTGAAATATATTTTCAATTATAATTTTTTTTTATACTAAACAGTTTTGCGAAGATGATAAGTCACAAATTGTGTTAATATTGGATTAGGTTTATGCTATTTTATGGTTTCATTTAATTAATTTTCATGATTATCCATAATGAGAAGGGTAATATATCTACGAAACTTTTCACTATTTTAAATCACCACTTTGCATCCTATATATTTCGATGTTATAGATTTTTAAATGTTGCTTACCTTGAGTGCTTGATAGTCGATATTTCTGTCGGTTTGTATTATTTATCTAGTATTAATTTAAAGTAATTTATTGAAAGAGTCAATCAAATTTGCTAAACTTTGCTCTATATGTTTAAAAACCAATCGATCAAATTTTTATCAATAATTTTATAAGTTGAATTGATATGTTTATGTGCTTAAATAATGCTATGCACACCTTAACTTGCTTATCATTATTTACTAGTTATATTATCTTTTTTTTTCCTCACTACATAATTATCTAAAATTATTGATTGTTTTGACTACATTATTTTATTTTATAGTAATAAATTGACTCCATAACATAGACTGTTAGAGCAACCAATAGTCCATAGCCAAGAAGTATAAACACAAACATACAATCCGTTAAGCGAACGCTTTCAAAATTTTGTCCATGTGCCAAACATTTGGGACGTTTCGTATAAATATTTGATACTTCGCGTATTTGTAGTCCAGATTCTCGAATTTTAAAAAGCCTATAATACAATTTTACAATAAGATCGACACCCCATATCAAATTAATACTTACGTAGCCTTCATAATTTCTTTGTACGGTGAATTTTTTTGTATGGCCAGCCAAGGTTCGACTACTTGTATAAAACCTATTTCGATCAAACCGCATTTTTCATGTTCAAAAAAAGTTTCCTCAACTAATTTATAGCCCGAACCAAGTTCCATATGAAATGCAAATAAACCGCGTCGCATCAAACTGACGCCATCTTTCATATTCATAAACCGTTCTGGTTTTTTGGGTGGTGCAATTTTTGTTTCAAAGATACGTTTGCGAATCGGTTCCGTTGCAGTCTAAAAATCAAAGAAATTTTTATAATTTTTGAACTGTTCAATACAAGAACAGTTAAATACAGAAAAATAGTATCGGTTGTAAATTGTATCGTCGACGCCAAATTCCATCTGTGAATTAAGAAGATTTTCTAGTGTCTTAATACTTTTAGTTGTGGATTGAAGTAAGGCCACAATATTTGCCGTGTACGATGTGTACAGAAATAACAATGCAATGAACAAAAATACCTAAAAAATGTCAAATCGTTTAAATTTAAACTTATATGTACTAATCTAACCCTGTTTACAGATGAAATACGTCCGGAAATGGTTTTTGCATCAAAATTTGATCCCATTTGACAAACGGCTCCGACCACTAACAACAGCACATCACTAGGCTTAGTAAATCTATTGTTCTGCGTGGTTACCTCAAATCGAGCAATAATGAAAATAACCAAAATAAATAATAAAAGGGAGATGGCACAGCATAACCATACATTTGTGTTAAATGGAAGTAAATATATATTAGCAACGTAGGACAATGGTGGTGCACGAAAGACAAATTTAGCCCCGGTTTGGGTGGTCATCGATAAATAATCAATTACAGGAATACGATCTGGTGTAAAAAATAAAGCAGTTCCTCCAATATCTGTTTTATTTTCGATTAGTTCTCCGATCATGCCATTCCATCGATTTGTTGTAACATTTTTGTAGCCCCACGTTGTAACAAATGTAAAGTTTTTACTAGCATTCAACGAATCCATTAAATAATTTACTAAAACATAGTTAACTTTAGTAATTGAATCGATATGACTATCTTTGTAATCCGTTAAGTGATTTATGGTATCGGAATTTGTAACAACAATTGACGCTCTTAGCACGGTTTGATTTAAATTCTTTCGTCGTTTAGATATAATGGGGGTTTTACGCGTATCGTTTAAGCCCAAGTCTCGATTCCAAAATCCATAGGTTTCTATTATTATTGGTGATTCAAGTGTTATCTTATAGACTATAATTAAAATTAAATTAAAGTTACAAACTGGTAATTAAACATAAATTTAAGTTGATTTTAAGTACCTTGTTCTAAAATATATTGACTTTCATTAATCATGTCCTTTCTTACCACAATAACATTACTATCGACAAACGCTGGTATATCATTGATTTCATAACTGATATCATCATCTTCTAGAATTAGCCACCGAAGTGGGTGTGCGAACAATCGTTTTTCAATCTAAAATTACGTTTTCTTTAAGTAGTAATATAAATTTTAAAAATATTAATTTCAATAATTACTTCAAAAAATGTAAAATTATCTTTGTAGCAGCTTAAATCCAATATAATTAACAGACTGTTAGACGCTTCATAATCTGATAAAATTAATTTCGTTTGGTTTAACGAAATAAACTGGAATTGAATCATTAATTCTTTTGAGTGTTTTTTAATGGAATCTAAAATTTAAAAAATCGTCGTTTGAATTACACATTTACAGTTCAGAATTTATAGTTACAATAGCTCCAACAATCTGCCAAGTAAATTAAATTAGTTGGTTGATTTTCGTTAACGATAAGATCCCTGATAAATTTAATTTTCATATCATCATTAAAAGCACTCACAGTTAACTGTCGATAACTTAGCCACAACAATAACGACATTAACGAATAGACAGCTTTCATCTTCAACATTTCAGAAATATCTAACCAGTAAATATTTCCTTAAAATTTTATTGCATGCAAAATTTAATAATTTATAAAATAATTGATTTAATTTGATTATATGTTTATTTGGTAATCATAAATTTAATGACATAGATAAAACATACATCATATAATCCACGGAAGTTTATTGATTAGTTGCATATTTGTTGTTATAATAATTTGAAATACAGTTTTCCTAATTTCACTGATATTTTGAAACTTTCGAATATTCTCCATCGAATTCGATCCCGATCTAATTTTTAGTATTCTTCTAGAGTCTAGTTCACCACAGAAAAAGCGGCCTAAACACCTGCCACATCGTGGTTTTCTTCTCAGATATCACTGCACCATCCATTTAAGATCGGCACACAAAAGATGACCAAGCCAGCGAAGCGAACTCGCTATCTTTTTACATCAGTAATTTTCAACTAATACCTGATCTCATGAGTGCCATATATTGAATCATGCGCGTGACTCTTGCCTCAAATGCCGTCAAACAAAACAGACCAAAACTGCCAAGAAGCGTCTGTTAATCAGGAGATGCGGCTTCAAATAGCGTCTGTTCCTCATGTTAGAGGCGGCTGAAACAAAACCTGGTAGTATATGTATAAAATGAAGATATTGGCTCCTGCTAGCGTATCCAATGTATTATCACTTCGTTGTAACAGGTAACTGTTTTTATCCATTTGTTTATCCAGCTTTTCGGCCTCTTGTTGTTTCACTAGTGGTAATCGTCTTGTCGCTTGTCGGATAGGAGTAGCATTTTCTGTATCGATGCTGTGTTGAACGATGTCAGTTGATGGCAAATAAGACGTCAACTTACCCTTGTAGAGCCTTCGTTTCTGTCTTTGGTTCTGCTGTCGGGAGATATAATTTTGCCCACATGGTTAGCAAATTGGCGAAGTAGTCGACTTCTACAGCTTTCCCAATCACTAAATCTTCCTTAGTCAGACTTACTGCCGTACTGACGTTCATTACTCTCACTAGACATTTTGGCAGAAGTTTCACCAGGGTTTCTCTGCATAGAAAGCCTTCTTTCATCATGTTGGTGGGTTCTACTATTCGTATTTTGTTTACCTCAATATCATCATTTATTCTGGCAAAGGTAACTTTTTCACTCATTGCTGGCATTTCTTTCCTTTCTTCAGTAATGACTTGGTTCTTCAGATCAAGAGATATCTAGTTAGTGCTATGTCATGAAATCTAAGCCCAGTATGCATTGAACTATAAATCAATATTCAAACCGAATTCTTCCATTTGCAAGGGAATATTCTCCTTTTACTGCTGCATCTTCACCATTAGCTGTCCTCAGGTTGCAACGGACAACATTCTCCATTCGCTGTTAAGGTACCATATCAGGACATATGACCGCTTTGTGGTGCAACAGCCCCACAAACTGTTGCAGTCCTTGTCGAGTTAGGTAATTAGAACAGTAACCTTGGGGCATTTTCTTATTTTTCCCAACATAAGCCCCACAAAGCTGGTGACACTTAGTTTTCCGGATCTTTATTCATGAGGCGAGATAAATAATCTATCTCGCTATTTTCTTTCTGGGTGCCTCTCCGCCATTATTTCTCATGCCAGTTTTTCCCAACTGTCGAGCTGTTTAAAAGTTAAACCAGGCCCTAGCTCTTTAGAATCCCCGATAAAGTCACCAGGTTTTTGAAACAGTTTGACCGGGAATTGGACCTTAATCATCTACTACTCTGGGAGCAGTGAGTTGATTTATTAAGCCATCAAGAAACCTATATATCTGGGGCAAAAGAATTTAGTTCGTACATCCGAGTGTTTCGAAATTATCTGCAGATAAACAATCTGTTCGAATATGTGAAGGATAGGAACAATGTGCATGGCGAAATAAAGAGGATGGTGCTGTAGATTGAACTTTTCTATAATGAGGTGGAAACGGAGTTTGAAAAACTCAGTGAGAAAATGGCTCTGAAGGAGGATCGTGAAGACCAGGCAATCCGAAACGGATGTGCACATAATAGCGGAGATTGTTCTCTGCAGAGGTTCGAGTCCTCTTTTTAGTGCGAAACCAGCAGGAATTTCGATCAGGACATGGATGAAGTGATTAGTGACCATACACAGGACCAAGTACTTCGGGCTCTCGAATCGCTGGTGAGAGAAACTAAAGGTATTACCTCTATAAAAACGCTAAAAGCTCCTTATCGGGGGACACAAATGGCAGTGGTTAGCCAAATAGCATAGAATGTCGTATCCAAGGGGAAAATAGGGATTAATTTGTTGGGTGATTTGTAGAATTCGAGAAATTAACTAGCCCTTAAATTGTTTCAAATGCCTCAAATATGGTCACTAAACGCAACAATGTAGGAGTTTAAAGGATATGTCTAAGCTGTGTAGGAAGTTTGAATAAGAGGGTGATATTGTAAAGCGCTGCAGCAATGATCCTAAATGCATGCTTTGTAGTGATAAAACCATACGAGGCCAAATGACAAAAGAAATAGGGGACATGCCTGACAACTAGTGTGATCATCACATTGTAAAATTTCAGCTTATTGGCATTTGCAAGATGTTAAAACTTTAGTAGTTGACGCAGAACATAAAAAGCACTGTTATCCGAAATTTAATTTAAGACACGCTTTAATATCACCTTAAATATTTAATATCACCTTAAATCCAGGAATACCTTTTATCCATGTAACAAAATGTTTCGTAATATTTCCAGAGTAAGTACGTTTTTCTGGGAGCCCTGACTGGCACAATCACTGCAATCGTAGCTGCGCAGTGACCGATATCACTGCGTAAGTGCCTACGAATTTGGTTTTACATTTGGCCATCTAGTAAACCTTTTATTCTTGGTCGAAATTAAAATCAAAGTCAACATTTATTTTATAAATATAGCCGAATACAGCAATCTATATTAATTAATAGTTTGTTTATCATTTAAGTGATTAATCATAAAAATAAAAAATCATTTTGGGAAAAATTTGAAGTAATTATCATTTCCAATTAATTAACAATTCTAAATGATAAAGCCTTAAAATCTATATTATCGACAAAATAAATGAACAATAAACAAATAATTTTGACGGCTGCTTTAATATTTCTAGCAATTTTAATATTAAACGTCAAACATTTAACGCCACAAAAAATGTCAGTACGATATTTTCAAAATCCATATTTAGCCCTCGAACCTACTGACGACTTCCAAATTAATGAAAAATATGTAAAACAATTAATTACCAACTATATAAGTTCAATTGTAGAGCACACAAAACCGGAAAACGATGAAGATCGTCGTGGGGATTTATATGTCGGAGTTGGCGGTAAGAAACATTTAAATCAAAAATATAATTATTTATATAAATATATTTATTATTTCAGGAATTGCCTATATGTTTTTAAAATTGGCTCAATCGAATGTGTTGAGTAAAGAATTAAATGCTATCTCTTACGCAAAACACTACATTGATAGAGCTAAAGAGTATGCCCAAAATTATTCAAAAAAAGCTGACGAACGATGCGCATTTCTAACTGGCAATGCTGGCATATATGCGGTAGCCGCACTAATAGATGTTGAAATGCAAGATACTGACGAAATGTATCGAGATATTCAACAATTTTCTCGTGGTTTTGAGGCATGTAAACCGGTAAATTATAGTAAATATGGTGGCGATGAAGTGCTAGTAGGAAGGGCTGGATATTTAAGTGGATGTTACTGGTTGAATCAAAATATAAATCCACCTCCAATCGCTGACTCAAAAATTGTAGAAATTTGTGAATCGGTAGTAGAAAGTGGACGGCAATATTCTCGTGCTAATGGTTCACCCCTAGCTCTTATGTATCAATACCATGGAAGTGAATATCTAGGCGCTGCCCATGGAGTATGTGCTATCTATCAAATGCTATTACAATCACCTTGGTTCACAGATGGAACTATTTCTCAAAGTAAATTAAACGATATTAAAAATTCAATTGATGGATTTGTTTCGCTTCAAGATTCAGAAGGAAATTTTCCTGTTACTTTAGAAAGTGTAAAACCGCATAGAAAGGAAAAAACTTTAGTACATTGGTGCCATGGAGCTCCTGGTGCTATTTATATGTTAATCAAAGCTTATACTATTTTTAAAGAACAAAAGTATTTGAACGCCGCTATTAAATCTGCCGAATTAGTCTGGCGTAAAGGATTATTGTACAAAGGTCCTGGAATTTGTCACGGTGTGGGTGGAAATGGTTATGTCTTTCTAGCCATGTATCGTCTAACCGGTGATCAGACATATTTATTCAGAGCTGCTAAGTTTATGGAATTTTTGACTAATGAAAATTTTTTGGCCGAAGCTCGTATACCTGATCGCCCATTTAGTTTATATGAAGGGTTGTCAGGGACCATTTGTTTCCTTATCGATCTTTTGCAACCTGATAAAGCTGCATTTCCATTTATGGAGGTATTTTAGGTAATTCAATAAAAAATCTGTACTCAAAATTTAATAAATTGAATGTAAAAGTATTCTCACTACACTATAACTTTTAAAAATATGAGTGAGAGCCCATTCGATTTAATTTTAATAAAAATCAATTAAATTATTAGTAAATAATTGTTTAAATGTAGTTTTTAGTCTAAAAATAGTTTTATTGAGCTTTAAAATACATTCATGAAAGGAAAATAACTGTTTTCTGGTTCCAATAAATCTACTAGAAAGCAAACAATTCCAGAAATTCCATCGTACAACGTAAACAAATCGTCAACATTTTTACTAAGATATTCTTCTGTTTGCGTAAATTCTAAAAATTTGGATGCCCTAAACCAATATTTACGTTCTGCTGTCAAACGATACATCGCCAAAAATGCGTAAGCATTCCCAATTATACCCTCAGAAATTGAATTCCCATTTTCGATCAAACCTTTTTCCCAAATGGCATCGATCGACTTTTTAGCTGCCACAAAGTATTTTTCATCTTTGTACACGAGATAAGCTTTAATCAATAAATAAATAATTCCAGCTGCCCCATGTGTAAATCGAATCATTCGCACTTCGCCTGAATCTGATTCGGCGCCCGAAAATGAAATTGAAAAATGTCCATTGTCATCCTGGTGTTGAACTAAATAGTCGACTGATTCTTGAATATCTCGAAGTATTGTATCATTTTCGTTACCATTATTTTCAGTCCAAGGCGTTTGTAAAAGGGATAGATAAGGAGCCGCAACACCGTGAGCAACCCCCATATAATAAGAATACATCAATCGACATGGCGATTCGTTATCTTCTGAATACTGATGCCCATTTGCCAAAATACATTTTGCAATTTCTATAATCGTACTATTACTTATAGGTTCCGGTTTTATTATACTATTTATCCAATAGATTGCAGCTAAAAACCCAGCCCGTCCATTAAAATACTCATCACATGCTTCCTCATTATACTCAAGATCCGAGCATTCTTCTAAATCTTTTAAGAAACTATCAAAACATAATTTATATTCATTCGTTTCGTTTAGTTCGTTGGCAATCGCCATTGCTACAGTGTTAACCCCGGGCATACCGAATAACAATGACGAACAACTTTCAGATACTTTCACAATCTGCCGTTTGGCTGTTTGGATATATTGGCGAGCTTTTGCGAGATAATCAGCTTCCTTTTTTAAATATTTCGATTGTGATAGTTTCCAAAACATAAAAGCAATTCCTACAAATTTATGAGTATTAAATTTAAATGTATGATTTTATCTATATTTTTAAATATCACTTACCAGCATCACCGGAATGTAAATTACCGAATCTTCCTTTACTATCAACAGGTGAAACATTTTCATTGATCTTTTTAACATATGTTGAAATTAAATTTTTTACGTATTTTGGATCGATTTCAAATTTATCGTCATTTAAATTAAGATAAGGGTTGATATGATATGACTCGGTCGACATTTTGGTATTGATGATCAAAACACGTCTGTACTCGTTAGAATTGATAACTGAAATAAACTCAAGGGCCTTAGAATTGGAGGTAGATTATTTTATTTTAATTGGGTATATATCGTCGGCACCGTGTGATAAAGCTTTGTAATTATTACGATCCAATGTTTGATTTAGATGATTAATATTTATTTGAATTGTGAATTTTAACACATAATAGTTATTAATATATTAAAGTATTGTATAACGATTATTCAACGCTTTTATGCAAAAATTTTAAAATCAAATACAATACGAGTTCGTTGCCCTTTTTGACTATTTTCTCCACATATAATTAAACTCTGGCAACTCTAATTTATTGTCATTTTCCATTTTATTTTAACATACATTTTTATTTCATTTGAGTGCAAGCAGAAGGAGAGTTGTTATTTGGTCGAGTCAAAGTATCACAACATTTCACATTTTTTACATTTTATTAATCGAAAATATTGCACTTTGATATTTCTATCAATTTTGTGCCGCCAAACTAAGTATATTTGTATTTTTAATGAACTTGTATTAAACAATTTAAAGATAAGAAATAAATTATAAAGCAAAACTTTACAAATATGGCAAGTTTACGATTAATGGGATGCATTAGCCATCTAACTAAAAATTCTTATAGAATTTCACGAGTTTCGTCATCAGGTAAATATATTATATTAATATTTTCATAATATGCTAGTGCAAAATAGAATTAAAATATTTGTTAAGTGTCTAATCTCGATTTTGATTACAAAAAAATGGGACTTTGAACTTTGTGTAATACGTGAATGAGTTAATATTTTATTTAAATGGAATCTTTAATTTGTATACGTCATAAACTGATTTCTATAATGTTTTTGCAGTTTTACTACCTCAAAAAAGATACTTGGTTACTCCGACCAGTGATAATACTCAACATGTACGGACAAAAATTATCGACGGTGTTATGGTTATGACACTGGACGCACCAAATGCTAAAGTTAATTCGCTTGGTCCCCAAGAAATGGTCGAATTTACGAAAATTATTAGAGAAATAGAATCAAATCCAGCTATTACATCGGGGGTTATTATATCCGGTAAACCAGGATGTTTTATAGCCGGTGCCGATATTACGATGCTCGAAAAGTGCAAATCGGTTGAAGAAGCTACGTCAATATCACGTGATGCACAAAAAATATTCGCTGAAATAGAAAACTGCCGAAAACCATTTATTGCTGCAATAAATGGTGTATGTTTGGGCGGTGGACTTGAATTGGCACTTGCATGCCATTACCGAATTGCGACAAAAGATAAAAAGACTGGATTAGGACTTCCCGAAGTTATGTTAGGCCTATTACCGGGCGGCGGTGGTACACAAAGGCTACCAAAATTAACATCGATTCCTACTGCTCTCGATTTACAACTAACCGGAAAAACAGTCAAAGCTGATAAAGCTAAAAAATTGGGCATTGTAGATTTATTAGTCGCACCATTGGGCCCTGGTGTTAAACCAGCTGAACAAAGTACTATTGAGTTTCTAGAGAAAGTAGCGATCCAAACTGCCAAAGACATCGCATCCGGTAAACTTAAGGTATCTACTGTAATTAATTATATTAAAATATGAATAATAAACGATGTTTTATCTTTGCAGGTTGTTCGAGAGAAATCTGGTGTCGTTAACAAATTAACGCAATTTGCGTTTGGCTTAGATTTGGTTAAAAATACTGTGTTTAATAAAGCTAAAGAGCAAGTTGTGAAAATGACAGGAGGGCTTTATCCAGCTCCACTCAAGGTATTTTGAATTTAATTCTTAGTTGGATTTAGATAAGATCAAGTAATTCGTTTGGGTTTTAAGATTTTAATCAAAAATCACTTGGTTATCAGTACAACAATTTTTTGTGTTACGAAAATTGTGATGCAATGAATTTAGGTTATATTAAAATAACGCAAAACTTTATTTTATTTAATTATCAGATACTTGATGTAATTCGAGTTGGAGTAGACAAAGGACCCGTTGAAGGATTCATTGCAGAGGCCCGTGGTTTTGGAGAATTATCACAAACACCACAATCCAAAGGATTAATCGGATTGTTCCGTGGTCAAACTGAATGTAAAAAAAATCGGTTTGGTAATCCAGAGAAACCAATTAAAAATGTTGCCGTACTAGGAGCTGGCCTCATGGGTGCTGGTATTGTTCAAGTTACAGTCGACAAAGGCTACACAACGATTATGAAAGATGCTACCGATGCTGGATTAGAACGGGGAATTAATCAAGTTCAAAGCGGATTACAAAATGCTATCAAACGTAGACGAATCACACAGTTAGATGCCGATAAAATTCAGTCAAATTTGGTTTCAACCCTAGATTATAGTAAATTTAAAGATGCTGATATCGTAATTGAGGCAGTCTTTGAAAATATCGATATCAAACATAAAGTGATTAAGGATATTGAAGCAGTGGTGAGTCCACAATGTATTATTGCTACAAATACTAGTGCTATTCCAATTAAAAAAATCGCAGCAGGTAGTTCACGTCCTGAAAAAGTAATTGGAATGCATTATTTCTCGCCTGTCGACAAAATGCAGCTTTTGGAAATCATTACACATCCCGGAACATCAAAAGACACAATTGCTGGAGCCGTTTCAC
Source organism: Tipula confusa (assembly GCA_963556175.1). NCBI lineage: Eukaryota > Metazoa > Arthropoda > Insecta > Diptera > Tipulidae > Tipula > Tipula confusa. Next base: position 28,860,183 of record OY744475.1, read on the forward strand.
TCGGATTAAAACAAGGAAAAGTTGTAATTATTGTAGGTGATGGCCCCGGCTTCTATACCACTCGTATTTTATCAACTATGTTGTCTGAAGCTGTAAGATTATTACAAGAAGGACTCGATCCAAAACAATTAGATAAAATTACAAAATCATTTGGTTTCCCAGTCGGAGCAGCCACGCTAGCTGATGAGGTTGGTATCGATGTAGGCGCTCACATTTCAGTAGATCTAGCTAAATCATTTGGACCACGTTTCGATGGTGGAGATTTGGGTGTTATGAGTGATATGGTTAAAGCTGGATTCTTAGGCCGAAAATCAGGAAAAGGTATTTTTGTATATGAAAAAGGAAGCAAAGGTACACGTGAAGTAAACGATGCTTCAATGGAAATTTTAAAACAAAAATATAGTCTTGTATCAAAGGGTGCAAACAGTGTTGAAGACATGCAGTTACGTATGGTGTCACGCTTTGTAAATGAGGCAGTTTTATGTCTCGAAGAGAAAATCTTAGATAATCCATTGGAAGGTGATGTTGGTGCTGTCTTTGGCTTAGGCTTTCCACCATTTACCGGTGGTCCATTCAGATGGGTAGATCAATTTACAGCAGGGAAATTAGTCGATAAAATGCAAGGTTTTGCCGATTTATATGGCGCACCATTCCAACCTGCTCAAACACTCATCGATATGGCAAAAGATCCATCAAAGAAATTTCATAAGTCAAACTAAGTCATAAATTAAAGACATTCTACTTTTTTTCTCTTATGTTATATGCTTTAAGAAGTAAAAAATTCTATAAAAAAACTTAATTGTAATATTTATCTAATCCCGGCCACATACATGTATTAAAACATTGAGGTGCCTTTTGTGGTAAACAAACTAAAATTATATATAGTGCAATACGCATTTATAAACAAAAGTTAAATTAGTTTTTTAAAGTGACTGATCCTGATTTTTCACAATGTTAAAATTAAAAAAAAATAAAAATATGTTTTGTAAAAACCAACTGTTTTTATTTTGTTAAAAATGTGTACAACACTACCAGAGCCGAGTTACATAGTTGAGGTCACAGTGCACAACAATAAACGTGATTGAATTGTCAGCTCCATTTATATTTTTAGCTCTTATGTTGGCTAATTAATACAAGTAAGTATCTTAAAACGTTTGAATCAAGAAAAATAATAAGTCCAATGAAACATGTATCTCTATTAGCTAGAATTGGCCACTATGGTCGAGCGAAACTCGCTTTATTTGTACTTTATCACCTATGAATAAGCAAAGTATCGAACTTATTGTTTTCCAAGAAACTCAATTGCCAAAACATGGAGAATATGTCACAAGGTATTATACGTTACTTTACAGTGGAAATGATCTTAGCAATTTTGGTGTGTTGAATTGCGATTAGAGCCTCGTATACATCGTATGCATACGTATTCAACGTTTAGGTATGCGACTAGCCAACATGTATACTTGTGTTCACGCGCCCACCATTGGGATGATTTGATAGGATCCTAACTTTAACGTTTGAGCTGGCAAAAACTTACTTAATTTTAGCGAAAGTACCGGTTTCAAATTTACTTGGTGTTAAGTTGTAATGGACGGTTCGCATTCTTCAATATGAGAGATTATATTGATTGGCTATCAAATTCGTAGGCATTGAACTTTAATTGGTCGCTGCAAAGCGGCGATGACAGTTTTTGAATAAGTCAGGAATCACAGATGAATTATCTTACTTTTTAAATGTGAACGTTTAATGAAAAACCCTATATCAAAATCACCGATCATGCGAACAGGTATGGTAAACTTAAACCTAAAAATGATTAGTTTGAAAAGTATTGTCATCTTGCTGTCGAGCAATTGAATATTAAGAGGTGAATATTTAGAAAAATTCTGCAGAAAATTTTAGAAATATTTTTTTGGCAAAACATGACGGAATTAATATTTTTTTAAATAATAAAATTCAATTTTAGGTTGGTATACACTTTTAGAAATTACTAAAAAAGATAAGCAATATTTAATTCCATCATGTTTTGCCGAAGAAATATTACTGAAAAATTCTTTAAAATTTTTTTATGAAAGCGGCTTGACCTATAGATAAGCGCTAACTTTTTTCAAAAGTCCTAAAGTACAATAACATTTGAGACTAGAATGGAAGCTTCCAAGCTAAGATCGAAGCGCAAAGTAAACCTGGGTATACTAAACTTCATATTAGGTGGAATCATGATACAATTATGTTATGGATTCAACGGAAGTGAAGTATGCGGTTTTCAAAAATAAATCATGTAAATTCATTTTCAGTAAATATTTCAGCTGATTCTTCTGTTTGATCTTTTGCTTGTCAAAACTGTTTCAAAATAATAAAAACTTGGAACGCTGTTACTGTTAAATAAAAATGGGATGAGATTGATTTTGAAACAGATTTAATCACTCTCTTTATTTGAAGTCCTCTTGCTCTTACTTAGCTTCCTTCTTTTTATTTAAACTGTATGTCTCGCCTGTTCGCAGCTTTGCATTCATTATTAGATCTCATTTTTGCAAGTAAAAATTCAATTTTTGCGTTTTTGGGATAGTGATGGAACGCTTTAATTGATCGAGGCAATTTGAAAAGAACTTGTGGCTGTTAATATAATTAAGAATATGTCTAGAAATTTGTACACGCATTTTCAGTGATATTTGCCTCCCTGTTTTCAGAACAAATGACGATTTCAACTTTAGTTTCACGCTAAAATGTATATCTACATTCACCCAGGGACATCTAGGCAGAACATCTCTGTAGTACTGACATACTAATTATGGTCTGCGGCGACCTTGATCCCGAACTCATTGTTACTCGTGAATTCTTCCATATATCATTAAGGACACTTTCAATTTAGACATAATTACAATAATCCTGATGATTTTGGAAGGCCGTTCTCTGGATCATTAGTCACGAATATCATCACTGAAAACCAGCTTTTCATGGTACATCTCATATTACCGCCAATATCTAATCGTCTAAACCTCGCCGATTCTAATAATAAATAATTGTATTTTAATCCGCATACAGTCGATCGTTTCCCGGATCGCCTTTAGATGCTATCACGTAAAACTTCATTATTGGTAAACAGTTTTTTCTGCCAGATGAGCTCACCTCTTCTTAAATTAATGAAAACTGTAAAAAATACAATAAATTCTACTAGTAAATTGTATGTTAGTACTGATTCGGCGATAATTCTGGCTTAAAATTTATTACCAAAACAACATTGGAACCACGTCAAATCAGATTAAAATCCAGCTAATCACGCGTCAAGAGGGGTGTTTACTTCAAAACTCAGGAATTTGAAACAATGGCGGTAAGGTTCTGCTTGGTTAGAGCTATAAATGGATTACTATAAGCAAATTAATTGGCAACATAAATTTCGAAAGACGAATTAAGAACACATCGGCAACTTAAGTGCTTCATTGTCAAAGCTCAGGGCATATATTTGATGAACCAGAAGGCATATATTTGATGAAAATATTCATCGCTTACAGTTCAGAAATTAGAGAATTAAACCAAGCAGGTGATAAGATATGTGTAAGACATTGAATTTAGTGTTGATATGAAGCAACTAAAACAAAAGAAAGAAAAAAATACAAAGAGTAATTATCTTCCACTCACACCATTTATAGACGACAATGATTTGCTTAGAAGATTTAAAAATTCATTGAGTCAATATGATTCAAAATACCTAATCATTCTACCCAAATCTCACATCCTGCGTAGAATGATTGTTTCACAATTCTATAATAAATATTTATACCTGGCCCATTCTTAACATACTATCTAATCCGGGTAAAATATTGGATTGTAAAGGGCAGAGTACTCGTGCGAAAAGGGCTGAAGAAATGCGTGAAATGCTTCTGTCAAAAAGCTACGAATGCGGAACAGCTTACGAGTAATCTACCTGCACTTATAACCGCATCTGCGGGGCCGTTTTCGAAGTGCGGGGTAGATTATGCTAGATCGATTATGATGGTCAAAGGGTTACATTTAGTTATAAAACTCGATACAATGGCATACAATAACACCATCTCATTTTGAAGGCCTTTGGGGCGGCTGTGAAATCTGTCGCATTTGAATAAGGGTACAAAAAAGACTACAATTTAACATTCGAGGAAATGTCAACGCTATTAAGTCAAATTGAAAAGATCAACGCTATCAAGTCAAATTGAATCACTTTGTGTTTTATCAGAAGATGGCACCACAATTAAAGCATTGACACCTGCGAATTTTTTAATAGGATCAACAATTGCAGAGATGCCCGAAATTGATATTGGAGATGTCCCGGTATCGAGATTATCACGGTGGCAACATATGCAACAAAGAGTGAGAGGTATCTGGAAGTGATTCACAACTTAATATTATTGAACTCGCTTCAACAACGGAACAAATAATTAATAAAGGAAAACAGTTTACCATCATGCAAGTGGACATTGGAAAGTATCTTATCCGTATCGTTATCTGATGATAACGGATTAGTACGAGTTGTATCCATTAAAACTAAAATATGCATAAATATATAATAATAACTATGGCCGCCAAGGTTTCGATCACAATAATATATCTAACTATTCTGTCTTATCTTTCCAAGTATATGTAAAAATGGGTGTACAGTAGGCTCAGCCTTTTCTAGACAATCCTGCTTAATGCTTGGTCGTGCACTCTTAATCAATCAACCGATCAACTATCAATATGCCAATGGCTGGTTATACTGACAGTACACTTTTCAGGTATTTCAAAATATCGCAAATTATAAACAGTTGTGATAAACTGAGCCATAAGCTTGCTGGAAATTCAGGAGTACCTGATTTACATTACGAAATGTTTTGTAACAGTTTGAAAAAATCATCCTCAGCGAAACATTATGATCAGTGACTGATCGATTCAGACAAAACCCACCTTTGTAGTCACCCACCATTTGGGGTCACCCACCGCCAGAGCAGTGATTGCCTCTAATATTATGAAATTAATTTATTTGCCGATCAATACAAAATTAGAAGCGACCTTCTTTCTTAAGGATAGGGCATAAAGCGGTCACTTTCCATTTATCATGAATTATATCGCTTTGCGCAACTGTTCGAATAAAATCACAAAGATAGCTCGTAGGATACGAAAACTTTCACCTACAATATAAATATTTGACGCATTTTGAACATTTAGTCAGACTTCTTTTAACAAGTGATGTGAACTGAACTCACTACTGAGTTATGTATACTCTACGGCTTTAGCCTTTCAATATTCCCATTTTTTCGCCTACTTATTCGCTTGATTTCTAGTAACGACAACTATATTGTTCTGTGCAATTATGTAAAATGTTTTCACGCTTCTCTATAGGTTATTGGTCAATAGCAAAACGGAACTCCTCATCAAACCAAGCATTTTGGGGTTTAATGTTTACCATACCTAGAACCACCTGGGCACCACTGACAATGTTTTCAATACTTCTCGTAGAACGTTCATATCATCCGTTCTGGTTGGTTTCCATAATGCTACTGCTAACAAGATTTTAATATCTTGTTTCCCCGCTTTCTTTTTTCAAACCATCACATTTGAAACGTAAGGTTTGTGAATCTTTTTTTTTTAGATTAACACATTGCCTAGGGATAATTCCCGCAATGGCTTACGCCAAGGCAACATGGTAGGCTAAAACCCTTTAGTAAAATTAATTTAAAGACTGAATGAATGTAATTTACAATAAACATTACATTCATCACGTATGTAGCCGGTATCAATTTATCTTTTCAGATTTCTGTAATGCATTGATTTTGATTTTACGGTGAATAACGCTCACGTAAATACAACGAGCGACACATTAAAACCAATTTTATCAATGCATTATGGGAAAACTACATAAAACTCTGACCGAGAAAATGCTACAAGTATAAAACTGTATTTAATCTTCTCGGGTTGCTTCTTTCTTTAAGTAGGCGTGTAGGTTCCTCTTGAACACCTGTAAATTAAATATTGTAGGAAAGACCGCGAATCTATTTGATTCTACAGAGAGGTGACTCTAGAGAAAAATGAAGATTTAAAATGGTTATATCTAAGGCAAGGCTATGTTTATATACATCTGGTACATCTGGTTATATCTAAGGCAAGGTTATGTTGCTTTGAAATCGAGTGGTAGCCCTGCTGACAAACGCCGCTGGTATTAGAGATTTATTTTCGGAAGAATAGTGACCAAAATAATATTTGTAAAAAAGCGATAAAGCACCTACTTTGCGTCTAATGAGTCAATTGATAAAGCAATATTTTTATCATTAATCATGTGAATAACTCTATTTTGAATTCTATCAAGACATTTGAGATTTGATTTTCGAGCACTACCCCAGACAAATGAATTAAATTACATAATGGGCCTAACATAAGCCCTGTATAATTTAAGAACTTCTATAGGGGTAAAATAAAAGTTACACCGTCTAATGAAACCCAGATACTGACTAGCTTTTTTTGCAATAGAATACATATGTTCTTTCAAAAAAAGATCATTTGAAATGTCTAAGCCCAACATTCTAAGAAAGAAGGACCTATTAGTTTGATTTCCGTTTATTATGGGTGGAACATAATTTTGAAGTTTTTTTTTGTGAAAAAAGACACGCTTGGAATTTCTGTGGATTAAATTTGCCCCATTCAATGACCTTGTCAATGCAAGTCAGAAGTGAACTATTCATAATTTGACGAGAGCAAGTTAAATGGGAATTGCGGTCCTGTTGGCTATTAAACTCAATAAAAGCAGACGCTGTAGTATTATCAGCAAAACAATGGATATCACATGATGCTAATTTAAAAATATCATTGATATAGAAACAAAACAAAAATAAGGTAGGCGACAAAGATGAACCTTGCGGTACACCAGCATTGATTTCATACGAGCCGGATGAAATGTCGTCTAATACTACCTTAATCGATCGTCCCATTAAATAACTCTCTATCCATTTAATTAGAGAACTATCAAGATTCAGTGACCGAATTTTAATGATTAGACATTGATGCTATACTCTATCAAATTCTTTTGAAATATCTAGAGATAAGACACTCACCATATTTTCCAATACTTTTTCCCCACAAATGAGTTAAATAAGCAATAAGATCACCTAAAGAGCGATTCTTACGAAACCCATATTGAAAATCTGGTAAAAGCGCATGCATTTCGTATTTGATTCCGAATTTTGAGGTCATGGTTTAATTTAGACCCGATTTATTACGGGCTATTCTAAATTTAATGAGATTTTCATGAGCACATTTTTTTTTCGGACATAGCAGACTTACAATTTGCATTAAATAATTGAGTTTTGTGGGGTCGATTCCTTTTATAAGAGCTAGGAATGAATAACTTCATTCCTTTTAAAATCATCCAAGTTAAATGCTTCGATACTGTATCAGCATTATTACTTTTAAAACACACAGACCAATCAAAAGAAGAAAAAAATAGATTGAGACTTTGCCAATCAGCATCATTGAAATTCCAGATTAGTCTATGTGTACATGTAATGAGCTCCGAAGTAGGTGGGGCAATCGGAATGACCTCGCTGAGACCAATGCATGATCAGAAAGACCTAATGGAGCATTAACATCAATATAGAATGTTTATCAGGCATGGTAGTCAAAAATAAATCCAACAAATGAGATGAATGTCTTAATATGTCAGGGTTCCGAGTTGGTTTGTCTACAAGTTGGACAAGACTATGCGTGATCCCTGATTTGCACGAAAACTGTAACTTTTTACTTCTAGCTTATTGCTGTGACCAATTGTTGATCGTTGCATAACAATTTAGCAGCCGATCGATATCCACTCACGTGGCGTAGCTTTAATTGACAATTTACGTAAATTTTTTATATAAATTATCTCGTATAAAGCTATAAAATTGAATTTGAAGCCTTTTTTGGTTTTCACCATTTAGTTGATGCATTGAACCACAATAACTAACAGTAAACCACACAATAATTTCAAATTATATGCTCGAAATATGCATAATGGCCTTATGTCTATGACCTCTTAACCCCCTTCAAAACAAACCACATATATACATACAATGCGATAATTGTCTTATATTTCAGCGAAACATTGAAAAATTAATTTATTGCAACAGCAACATATTACAGTAGAGGAAAAAGAAAAAAGTGTAATGATATAATTTAGAAAATAGAAAATGAAAAACTAAAAATATAATAAATACACATAATATTACAAGTGTACATTTTATAAATTTATGTGCTCATCTATTTAAATTTTTTACTGAAATGAAAATTCTAAATTTAAAAGATGACACCAGTTGATATTCCCTCGATTATGTTATATGTGTATATATATACATATATACATACTAGTTTTTAGATACACAGTATAAATTATTTTCTTTAACTTTTTTTCCACATTTTCCTCATTTTACTTTA